>CM069524.1:173671888-173836888 GCA_035773235.1 Eospalax fontanierii
GTCCACGCTGACTTGAACTCCTATCCTCCTTTCTCAGTCCCCCTAGAGCTGGGATCACAAGAATGAACCTCTACACCCAGCCTTGAAGGCTTTGTTGTGTTTGTGCTGGGGATCACATCCGGGGCCTCAGCCATACTAGGCAAGTGTTCTACCACTGGAAGCCCCTCCTCTTTTGAACGGCTCCTAGATGGCAGCCTCCATCTTCTTCCTTCCACCATGTAGACTCCCTGGGAGCCAGGATGGGGGTGGCTTAATGGGGGGAGGGACCATCTTTGGCACCATGTGGGCAGCCCTGAGCACCCCTCTCTCCTTCTGCAGTGTCCTAGATGATGAGGGCAGCAACCTGAGGCAGCAGAAGCTTGACAGGCAGGTGAGTGAGGCTGGGCTACTAAAAGGGCAGGATCAGCTGGGGTGTCTGGGGGCAGGGCATCTCGCTTCCTTCGATGACTGTGTCTGATACGGAAGAGAAATGAGCTGCTACTTTACCAGCTCCACATTATCCCTGCACTAGTACTTGCTGCTTTGATCAGGCTGGCAGCTGGGTCATTGTGCTTGGAGGAATGGACTTTGGGTCTGGGATCCTGCAAGGCAGTCCCCAGGGCTGAATTTTACCATTCTTTCCTAAACCCCAAGTCTTGAACCCCAGGGCTGTGGACCCCTGTGTGACCTCTGGAGCCCAGCCCAGTGAGCAGGGTGCTCCCCGTTGCCCACTGTGGGGGCCCCTTCTTCCTGATGGGCCAGTCCACCTCTGTGCCTGCCCTGTGTCTCTGTAGCGGGCCCTGCTGGAGCAGAAGCAGAAAAAGAAGCGCCAGGAGCCCCTGATGGTGCAGGCCAATGCAGATGGGCGGCCCAGGAGCCGGCGGGCCCGGCAGTCCGAGGAGCAAGCGCCCCTGGTGGAGTCCTACCTCAGCAGCAGCGGCAGCACCAGCTACCAAGGTACACCCACCTCTGCCCCAGGGACAGCCTCCCGGAGCACCCTCTGTGCCGGGGTGCCATGACCCAGGGAGGCAAAGGACTCATCCTTTCAGGGTTTGTCCAAGCTGAATGTCCAGCTCAAGTGGATAGCTGGGGGAATGCGCGGAGCTTTTATATACCTAAAGCGGGTCCTCGGGCCAGAAGACTCAAACTTAACAGCAGAGAGCTCAGAGGCCCAAGTTTCTGATCTAGAATATCTCATTAAGCTCCTGCGCCCTGCCTGCCTTCTTTCCTGAGAGAATCCATCTCTCACCCTCCTGCCTCACACCAACTAGGGGGTCCTGGGCCACCTGCCCCCTTCCTTCTTGAGCTCTCCGCACACAGTGTGCTTGGCTTCTGCCCTGCACGTGGTTGCTGTCCCCAGCTGACGACTCTTCAGGACTGCAGGTCTCTTCAGCCCTGTGCTGCCATCCTTACACCTAGCTCTCAGCAGAGCCCACTGTGAGAGTTCTCTCTCAGATCATCCTGCTGAGCCGTGGCTCCTGTGCATCCACGTGCGCAGGACTCTCCCTCCTGCTTAGGTTTGATACAGCACCATACATGCCACAGGCCCCACAAGGTTGCTATGAGAAAGGGGAGACAGATTGATTGGGTCTTTACTGCCCTCTGCCAAGCTGGTACCAGTCATACATTTAGTAACTGGGAAGGCGGTGGGTACCTGGCTTTTGCCAGTGAGAGCTTTAGTAGCCACGGTGTGCCCCCCCCCCCCATGGTTTCTTTCTGACCGGAGCCTCCAGCCATATTCAGTTGCTGGTGGTTTCCTCAGCGCAGGGGTAACCTTCGTCTGACTGCTGACCCTGTCTCCTACCCACAACATCTCAGGTTATTCTCTGTGTTCCACAAGCTCAGCCCTTAGCTCACTCTAACCCCATCCCAGTGCTTTAAAGGGAACCAGCTGGGTCTTTGCCTATTGCCTAGGTTGTAGCTTGGCACAACATATAAACTTGGTCTCCCTCCTGGGCACACATACCCTCGGAGGAGGCCCACTTTGTTCCTGATAATGAAGGCTGGCGCTCAGCATGTATCAGGCTGGGCACGGTGCTACATCTTGACTTGCGTCATTGTCATTTCATCCTCATGATAACTCATCATCTCTGTGTGATTGTCAAGGCAGGAGTTTGTTCAGCAGTTTTCCCACAGTTCACCACGGGTGAGCAGCTTGGGCCCCAAGTCTGTCGGACTCCAAATGGTCTTTGGCCACAGTACATTGGTAAAGCTCTTTCATGGTAGATCCCCTGTGCACACCTCAGTTCTTCAGCACAGTGGGCCATGCTGAGTATGTCTGTATCCCATCTGAAAGGTCTTTGAGAACAAGGGGCCTCACCCTCAGCTGCTCCCCACTGAACTGCCCCCAGCCCCTCCTTTCCTGGCAGCCTCTTCCTTCACCTTCTCTGCAGATGCCATCCCAAGGATGGCCATGGTGCCCTACAGGGAAAACAGCCACTGTCGTTAGACCTATGGAGCCTGACCTGCTGCTGCTCGAGGGCTGGGAGCTTGCACCCAGAAATTTGACCCTGCTCCTTTGTGCCTGAGGTGCACTCTTGATAAGCCCCTGGCAGAAAGGCTGCAGTGGAAGAGGCAGCACCTCTGGGGCCCATGTCTTGCCGCTGCGTGTCTCCTGCTCACCGCTGTGGCAAGACACTTTCTCTCTTGCATTTTCCCCTTCACTATTAAAAGGGGAAATCTGCCTTAGAGCTTCAAAAATGGAAGAAACCACACGTGTCCCAAGGTCCAAAGTCAGCTGATAGCCGTACCCTGCTGAGAGCAGAATAAGTGAGCACCTCGGGGGCTTTCCCTTGGGGGGCGGGCACTGGACAGCTGTGAGGTGCCTGCTGTTTCTCTGGGGCCCACGGGCTTTGTACAGCTCTGAGTGGCGGAAACAAAGCCCAGGGAGGCTACCACACACCCATCTGAGCCGGCCCACCCACCTCCCGGGCCCTTGTTGCCTCCTGCCCTGCCCTCTGCTGGCCCTTGGTATTATTGCCATGCCTGGAGATCATTTTGTGAGAAAATAAGAGACATCAGAACTGGTAGTGACTCCCAGTGGAAGCTTCTGACCTGCTGGTCATGCTCCTTCATGGTACACATTCATGCGTCTCCTAAGTATTTTCTGAAGATCTCTAAAAAGGATCTGTACACTATAGTGGGTGTGGGTCCTGGGTAAGCACAAACAGTTGTGGTCTCTCCTTCTGTAGGCCTTCTGGTCCAGGTAAGGAGGAAATGCCCGCAGATGGTTACAGTTGTACATTGTAGAAAGATGCCAGGCTGTGTGAGGAAGTGAAGGACACCAGCTCTGACTAGGTGGCTGGAGATAAAGTCTCTGACTAGAGAGTTCAGGAATTTAAAAGTGGAAGTTAATCTGATACCGGGCAGGAGAATTTGAGCAGATTGGGGCCCGCTGTGCGGAGAGCATGCGGGCCTCCAGGTGGGACTTTCTCACAGACACTGCCCCTGCCCTTGCCCAGGCTCATAATAGTTGACTGAGAACTTTGATTCATGAATGAGCACTCTGGCTATGACTTCATCATGGCAGCCCCCAGCTCTGCCTCGTGTAGCTGAATGGGCCTGATGATGTGGTGAGAAGCTGTACGAGGGGTGGGGTGGGGGTAAGAAGTGCCATGCTGGCATCAAGTGGGATCTCTGGTCTCACCCAATGCCCACTTTTCTGTCTTGGGTTCTCCCCTGAGCAGTTCAAGAGGCCGACTCACTTGCCAGTGTGCAGCTGGGAGCCACCCACCCTCCAGCACCAGCCTCAGCCAAGAGAACCAAGGCCGCAGCCGCATCCGGAGGCCAGAGTGGGCCCTCTAGGAAGGAGAAGAAGGGAAAGCACAAAGGTTAGCGTGCCTTCCCAGCCCTCCCCAGAGGCCTGGCCACACTGGGGTACGGAGCAGCTTATCCTCTTGACATGGAGGTGGACCAGGGTGAAAAGTTTCACTGGAGGTACACTCAGGGGGGCCCAGAGTGCCCATCAGCAGGCCTTGCCCGGCTCATGGGTGCCTGGGCTTGTCTGTGGGTGTACGAGCCTTGCTCGGGACCACCCCTTCCTCCCACCCTACCTTGGTTTGAGGTACTTCTGTTCAGACCCCTGAGCCAGGGCACTCCCCACAGTGAGAGCTTACTGCCCCCATGCTTACGAGCACTTGCTGTCAGCTCTGCCTCATAATGTGGGTTTCCTTCCTGCCCTGGCTCTAACCCATAGTCCAGTGTACCTTCTGCTCGCCAGTGTAGGAAAGACCCCTAGGGATCAAGGACAGTGATGATGGCCACAAATCCTGTCTCCTACTCTGTTTCCTAACCCTTGTCATGGGCGGTGATTTCCAAGCCACTGTGTCATAATTGGACACTGTAGTATCAGAATCCATTGGCTTTTGGAGCTGGCTGCAGAACTGAGCACAGAAGCTGCTTGTGGCCTTGCCTCTGTTACAAAGCTGCAGCCCTTTGGGCAGGGGTTGGAAGGAAGCCAGGTCCTGCAAGGGGATGACAGGGTGCATGGGATTGAAGACCATCTATTAGGAAGGCAAGTATGTCTACACCACAATTGTCTTTTCCTTTATATTTTTTTTAAGAGAGAGGCCCTTATTTTCAATGATGTGAGGAATGCTGCGCGTGTGTGAGTGTGTGAGAGAACACCATATGTGTACCGTGTACTAAAGCTGGCTGTATCTGGGAATGACTGCTGGATTCAACTATGTTTTGGATTGATCCTTGTTCTCCGTCTTGTTCTTTCCACTGTGCAGTTCATTTTGTAGATGGTTGCTGTCTGTCTTAAGGATGTGGGGTACTTCAAACCAACCCTTGGCAATTATTTGGGGAGAACAACAGAAGAAACGAAGCCCACATCCCTTTACAGCGTACCAAGCATTAACAGGCTGACAATAGTCAGTAGTTCCTTAAAAACCAGTTTTGCAAATAGAGCTTTGTGCAGGGTTTTCTCATTCACCCCTCACCCCCTTCATGGACATCTGAGAATCCAGGCCCTCCTCTCCCTCTGGTTGTAACTCAGGAGTATCTGGCCTGCAGGCACCAGCGGGCCAACAGCCCTGGCGGAAGACAAGTCTGAGGCCCAAGGCCCAGTGCAGATCCTGACTGTGGGCCAGTCAGACCACGCCAAGGACGCAGGGGAGACAGCAGCCGGTGGGGGCGCACGGCCCAGCGGGCAGGACCTCCGTGCCACGATGCAGAGGAAGGGTGAGCCCCATGGGGGCCCGGCTGGGACCAAAGCTCAGTTCTAGGTTCTCAGAAGCACCCTTCTCCAGGAGCAGTGTTGCCTGGTCCAGCCCTTCCCTGCATGTGGGGGAGGGACATTCTCAGAGACAGATGCTAAAGGTTTTGGGCAAAAACCCCTGATGAGGCCAAGTTCAGGGAAAGAAGTATGAACTGAAATAGCCAGCCAGCAGCCTGACCCTGTCTCTAACTCTAGGAGGCCCCGGTTTGCCTGCAGATTTCCTTTCCCTTTTTTTGTTTTTATTTTTGTTTCGAGAAAGTATCTCCCTATAGCCCCAGCTGGCCTAGAATTCCCTGTGTGAACCAGGCTGACCTTGATTTCACAGATACCTTCCTGGCTCTGCCTGCCCAGTGCTGGGATTAAAGGTATGAGCCACCACACCTGGCTCTCCTCTCCTTTTTGCTTCTTAGCTGAATGTTCTTCTGTGAGACTAGCAGAAGAGAGAGCCAGGGTACTGAGGAGGGCAGATCCTCCTTGGAAACCTGCCATCCAATTTCCCTAGCATGAGCCCTAACCCTAGGAAACTCCTGGTACAGAGTGGCAGAGAGCAGCCATCCAGGGCCACATATATATCATGGGGAAAGAGCTTTTTTAAGACAACTCAGAAATGGGTGGCATTCTGGGTCAGTGAGGACAGCTGAGAGAGGCTCATGGCGAGCTGGGGGAGCAGAGTACCCTCTCACAGGCAGAATGAGGAGCTAAGGCCTTTTCCCTGTTAGAGTCCATGGCCGTTGGTAGGTTTCTTCCCTGTGCAGGCTCAGCTCAGGTTTTGATACACAAGAGACAAGGGGTGGCGCAACTGGTCAGCAAGACGGGTACAGCGCCGGGACTGAGCTGAAAGTGCGCGGTGGGGAGGGAGGGTCATGACTAGCACCAGCTCATGTGTGTATCAGAGAATGTGTCCTTGTATGTGTCTGGACATGTGGGAGTACATATGGCAATGTGAGGATGTGTGCAGATGGCTGTGTGAGATTGCATGAGTGCCTGGGTGTAGGTGAGTCAGTGTCTGAACGTGCATCTGCATGTGACAAGCGATGTTCTTGCCATAAACTCTACTTGCTCATCCCTCCCTGCTCCTCTGCTCACCACAGGCATCTCTAGCAGCATGAGCTTCGACGAGGAAGAAGATGAGGATGAGAACAGCTCAAGCTCCTCCCAGCTAAACAACACCCGCCCCAGCTCAGCCACTAGCAGGAAGTCCATCAGGGTGAGGAGCCCCCCACTGCAGGAGGCTGACAGCAGTGTCTGCTCCTGGGTTCTAATTCTGTTACTGTGACAAACACTGACCAAAACCAGCTTCAGGAGGAAAGGGCTTATTTGACTGATACTTTCAGGTCACAGTCCATCACTGAAAGAAGTCGGGGCAGGAACTTAGGCAGGAATTTACAGCAGAACCTGTAACAAAGCCTTGCTTCTTGGCCTTGCTTCTAGCTGGCTTCCAGGCTTAGGCTCAGCCAGCTTTCTTTTTAAAAAACTATTTTTTATTTATTATTTTTATTTTATGTATATGAGTGTATTGCCTGCATGTCTTTAAGTGCACCTATGTTATGCAGTGCCCACAGAGGTCAGAAGAGAGTGTTGGATCTCCTGGAATTGGAATTACAGACAGTTGTGAGCCACCTTGTGGGTTCTGGGAATCGAACCCCAGTCCTCTGCAAAAACAGATGCCTGTGGTGACCAGTGCTCTTAACCTCTGAGCCATATCTCTAGCTCTTCAGATAGTTTTCTTATACAAGGTAGGCCTACCCACCTACAACAATGGACTGGGCCTTCCCACATCAATCATCAATCAAAACACTCCCTCACAGGCATAACGATAGGCCAGTCTTGGCAATTCTCCAGCCAAAACTCCTCAGAAAACTCTAGGCTTTGTCAAGGTGACAGATGGGATGTATGGCAGCATGATGAGAAGCTGGCTTCTTGGGGCCATGTGCCTATGGGGAGCTTCTCCAGTGGGGTACCTCCTAAGCAACATCAGGAGAGAGTCCAGGGAGAGCGGGACTCAGGAAGGTGACCCCAGGAAGACCTGCGCATACCTCCACCTCTACCTCTAGGGACTGCTGAAGACCTGACCTGTGCAGGATAGCACACCCACGTCCCAGGGATTCTGACCTTCATCCCCTTCACTCACCATATCAGGGGGCAGATTTTTATCCTAGACCACCAGTTTGACCTGTTTAGAGTCCTTATGGGTCAGGCTGTACTCTCTCCCCACAGGAGGCAGCCTCAGCCCCCAGCCCAACAGCTCCAGAGCCACCAGTGGACGTTGAGGTCCAGGATCTGGAGGAGTTCGCACTGAGGCCGGCCCCTCAGGGTATCACCATCAAATGCCGCATCACTCGGGACAAGAAGGGGATGGACCGGGGCATGTACCCCACCTACTTCCTACATCTAGACCGTGAGGATGGCAAGAAGGTGAGGCTCTGCGGGGGTGTGCTTTCATCTAAGCTAGCCTGGAGATCGGGGGGCTAGAATCTGACAGGAACCTCAGCTCCAACACTGACCTGCCAGCCGCCCAAGCAAACAAAAGCCGCCGTGCCTGCTCTGAGCAGCCCGTGCTTTTGCCAGTGTTTATGTGTGTGTGCGCGCATAGGTGAAGCAGGAGAATCACTTGCGTGAGCGCAGGTGCGTGGCGGCAGACTTGAATGCAGGCCAGAGGCTGGATCTGGAATGACACTGCTTT
Source organism: Eospalax fontanierii (assembly GCA_035773235.1). Lineage (NCBI taxonomy): Eukaryota > Metazoa > Chordata > Mammalia > Rodentia > Spalacidae > Eospalax > Eospalax fontanierii. The sequence goes on from CM069524.1 coordinate 173,679,772, forward strand.
ACTTCCGAAGGTTTTCCTCCTGGCGGGAAGGAAGAGGAAGAAGAGCAAAACTTCCAATTACCTCATCTCTGTGGACCCAACAGACTTGTCTCGGGGAGGGGACAGCTACATTGGGAAATTGCGGTACAGTCTCTCTGCTGGGGAGGGGGAGGGCATGTACACTCTTTGTTTTATCTAAATGAGACCAAGCTTAGATCCTCTACCAGGATTCTCTCTATCGGCTCCAGCCACAGGCCAGTCTGTCCAGAGCCAGACATGGACTACGCTGTTCCTGGGCAGGGGGATTTAAGGTGTTGCATTTATAAGTGGTCAAGCCAGGATGTCACTGGTGATAAAGTCACCATGGAAGAGCTGCTTTGACCCCATGGGCAGAGCCAAGGAGCAGGGCAGAGAGAAAACCATGAGGAGGTGGGGTGGCAAGGCTCTCAGTGAGGGACGAAGGTTTGCTGAGTTCCAGATTTGGGGAGCATAAGTGAAGATTATGGAGGAGTAACTATGTCTGAAAAATGTGGCTGGACAGGACAGCCATTCTCCATGGGGAGAGGGGTAAGAATCCTCTGTAGTCTCCTAGATGCCATCTTCTAACTTGCCTCCCATGAAGGCAGCACCCCTGTCCCCTCAGAGAAACCTGTCAATCTTGATTTGCTCCCTGAATTTTTCATTGAAATGAGATGCCCTTGGAGCCAATGTAGAACAAGTACAGACTTGCTTATGGAGTACCCACAATGTGGATTCCGTAAAGTGTGCCCTCTGGGTCTGCTCCTGACCTGGCCCACAGTGCTCTGCAGGTTCCTTGGAAGACTGTTATGGGCTGTTTTATACCATGGGGAAGGGAGTATATCAACTCTTGATTGTTCCTTTCCTTCAGGTCTAACCTGATGGGCACCAAGTTCACTGTTTATGACAATGGCGTCAACCCTCAGAAAGCATCATCCTCTACACTGGAAAGTGGGAACTTGCGCCAGGAGCTGGCAGCTGTGTGCTATGTGAGTCCTCGGTTCCTGGGTAGATGTGAACAACACAAGCAATTCTGCCTGACCTGGGGGATACTCCATTTATCTTGGTGGGTAGGCAGGGCTATATGTAGAAGGGCCACCCTCTGCAGTGTGACCCTGCCTGGAACAGGGTTCAGATCACAGCAGGCCAAGTTCCAGGGGAGCTCTAGGAACCATTCCTGGTTCTGTGCAGCCCATCCCAGGAGTCTCCTGACAGGAGGAAGGAGGTGGCCTGGGTTCTTCTCTGTGCTTCCCTCACGTCACCCCTTTGCAATGCCAGGCCCCGTGTGGATCCTAGGGTCCTTTCAGAATCATCTCATTGAGTGCTCTACTGGAGGTAGATCCTGCTTGCTCTATAGTCTGGAGACTGAAGCTCAGAGGTTCAGTCACTTGCTAATGACACCCCACACTGTATAGGAGTTCTCACTGTCTTGTTTACAAACTCAGTTTCATTTTTAAAGGGAAGGATGGGTGCTCCAGGAACCTGGGTGAGGGCACTTAGAGGCTTTTAAGAACCTACAGCTATTCTGGATGGTCCTGTGGTGCCACCTGCTGGCCAGTTTTAGAGAGGCAGCTTGAGCCCATCTATAGTCCAGGTACTGTTTAAGAGACTGTGGGCATAGTAAACAGACATGGTTATGTCCCCAGTAGGAGAGACAGACCATAAAAACAGTCCTGCAAGTGAAATAAGTATGTTCTTTATACCAAGTAGTGGTGTATGAATTGTCAAGATGTGTGTCTATGTGTGTACCTGTAGAAAGGATGGCAGGGAGAGTCCATCAGGGTAACTCTGGTTAAGATCGGAAGGAAGAGAAAACCATCTGTGTGCATCTCCATGGGACACAGCCAGGGCAAAAGTCATGAACGCCTAGAATGGAGTGGGACTGGCAAGAGGGCAGAGGGACTGCAGAGGAGAAGAAATAGGGCCACATCCCATAAGGCCTTGCAGGTTAGAGTAAGAACTTGAGCTGGGGAGGAAAACGTCTAACAGGACTGACAGCAAGCACACTGTGTTGAGAACAGATAGTGTGGAGAAAGGCCTGGGGGGCCAAAGGCAGTAAGGAGTTAACCGCTGCTCCAGAGACTGCAGATTCTGGATATAATCTGAAGGTATAACTGACAAAAATTGCTGATAGATTAGGGATGGGATATGTGGAAGAGTTGTCGAGTACGACTCATTTTCCTGAGCAGATGCAAGTGCTGAGTTGAGGAAGTAGTTGGACTGCTAAATGTAGAGATGCCTGTTAGACGAACAAGCATGGGCAGTGCAGACATCGTTATTCCCTTGCCCCGGTCTCTCCATGGTGAGTATTTCTAGGTGGCCAGTGCTGAATTCTCTTGTTTCCCAGGAGACAAATGTCTTAGGCTTCAAGGGGCCCCGGAAGATGAGTGTGATCGTCCCCGGCATGAACATGGTTCACGAGAGAGTCTGTATCCGTCCCCGCAATGTGAGTCTCTCCCTCCCCCAGACTTCCTCAGCACCCCAGCCTCTGCATGACCTTCTAAGGGCAGCAGAACTGTAGTAGAGGGGTGTGTATAGGGGTTACAATTTGAGAATTCCTGACATCTAGGAAAATGTAAGCCTCATTCCTGGGAAAGGTCTTCTCTGGGTGATTATAATGCCAAGGCTTTGCCTGGCTCAAGTGAAGCTCCCCGCGTCCCCAGGAGCATGAGACACTGCTAGCGCGTTGGCAGAATAAGAACACAGAGAGTATTATTGAGCTGCAGAACAAGACACCAGTCTGGAATGACGACACACAGTCCTACGTACTCAACTTCCATGGGCGCGTCACTCAGGCCTCTGTGAAGAACTTCCAGATCATCCATGGCAATGACCGTGAGTGTTTCTGCCCCTCCTCACCTAGCACTGTCCCTGTGATGCCCAGGGCCCTTGGGTTAAGGGTCAGCTCACTTAACCCAGTCCACACAGCCAGAGCATCAGGACATGGGCTTATGTTAAAGAACTTCCTAGCTGTAGTGATTAGAAAGGCCTGGAAGAAACTTTGGAGCCCTGGTCCTAGATTCTGTGTGCTCAGCAGTCGGGGCTTGGGAGCACCCTTTAAACGGATCTTTTTTCCTGTCCCCGTGGTCCGTGTGCACCTCTCTCCTCTGACGCCTCACCTCTGCCTCTTCTCCCAATGGGCCTTTTCTTCATCCTTTGGATTTCTCTGGCATCTCTTGTTTCTTTTCTTTCCCTCTTGTGGCTTATGTGTCTGTCCTTCTCTCCCCCACCCCTGCCCTCGGTTTCCCTCTGTCCATGCTTGTGCCTGGCCACAGCGGACTACATCGTCATGCAGTTTGGCCGTGTAGCAGAGGATGTGTTCACCATGGATTACAACTACCCACTGTGTGCACTGCAGGCCTTTGCCATTGCTCTGTCCAGCTTCGACAGCAAGCTGGCCTGCGAGTAGAGGCCTCCTCTATCTTTGGGGTGGCCCAGCCTGGAGTGGAGCTTGCCTGCCTGTGGAGACAGCCCTGCCCACCCTCTGTTCATAGGCCTTCTGCCAGATGAAGCTGTGGCCTCAGCGGGCTCCCTGGCCTTGCCAACCAGAAACTGGCTGCTCTGCCCTCTGCTGCTGAAGCAAGGCAGTAGTGAGTGGGTGTAAAGGGACAAGAGTACTTCTGTTCCCCAAGGTCAACCAACACACACACACGCACACACATGCACACGCATACACACACGCATGCACACACACACACACTCACTCTCTCTCTCGGGTCAGTACTCTGCAGTAGTTGTGTTTGGCATACTGGGTAAACCTCTTTAGCTGGAAGGTACAGAAGGAGAGGGCACACAAGGAGGGCCGCTCCGGCCCAGCCATCCACTTGGCCCAGAAGTCAGAGGACGGTGGGTGCCCAGTGGGTAGTACGGTGAGTGTGCGTGTATATATAGGGCACATGGACTTCACGTAGCAAAGGGCTTGGTGGCCAGCAGAAAGCCCTCCTCCTCCATCCAGGTCTGAGGGCAGTGAGGGGCGGTGGGGACAGGTGAGTGGTAGGACCATGCTAGGGTTGTAGGGCCTGGCTGTGGCAATCAGATCAGTGGGGGCTTAGAGTGCTAACTCATTTGCTGCTTCAGGTTTGCCGTGCTTGAAGAAGCAATGGGAACCCAGCTCTCAAAGCCAAATATCTGAGTAGATGTGGCCTACAAGAGGGGTCCAAGCTCCCTGCCTCAGAGCTGTTCTTGGAGACCTGCCAACTAGCCTAGCAGTTTGCAACTAAGCATTCCCAGCACAATGCCTATGATACATACATGGGGTCTAGGTCACCATTCTCAAGTCATGGCATGCATCAGGAAGGATGCCCTCTCTGGAAAGACCTAGTTGTGGGTGTCTCAGCTCCCACTGTTGCCAGTCAAGTTATGACTGGTGAGGGCCACTGTGTGCGGTTCTTCATGGGGAAATGGAGGATGATGGGAGCAGAGAATATTTTAGGGCCACAGAGATGAGAGGTAGCAGGACTCTTAGGGATCGCTGTTGCTTTTGGTGGAGACGCTGAGAAACCTGAGATTTGTCTCCTGGTTACTTAGATGAATGGCAGATCTGAAGTTCTGTTGGTTTCTTTTCCTACTGTTCCCCAAGAAACTCGACTTTCCAGCTCTCTGGCCTTCTGGGGTCCATTCTGCTTGCCCTTTCCCTTCCTAATTCAGACTGAGACCCACCAGAGTTCTAAAATCGAAAACCTTTCAGTAGGGAATCAGGCAGCTCCCTGTTGGAAGGTGTTCAGGGGTGGTGTTTCCATTCTGATCTGGCCTCACCTGTGCTGAGCCCTTCCATGAGGGCGTCAAGCTGTGAACAGACCTCAGCGGGCCCCTTGCACACTTCTCTGTGCACTGTGACAGGCAGCCTGAGGGTTCTGGGGATGGGCCTGTGCACTCTCCACTGCCACTTTTCCTTGAATGGTACCACTCACCTGGTAGGTGTGGGAACTCTGAGCTCTTACCTGTTTGTTATCTGCCCTGGGAGAGGCTTCTTGTCCAGACGGAGCTTCAAAAAGATCAGTGTGAAACACTGATTAAAGACATTGCTTTAAAAGTAGATATACTTGGAAAGACTAAGTAGGAATTAAAAAGTAAGATCATTCTTGGCATATATAAGTAAGGCGCTACAGGTGAAGAAGCTCTTTCACTGTTAAGTGGGTGTTGTATACTTCGTTTTTTGTAATCTAGATATTGCAGTGTTGGATGCTTTAAGCAAGGCACACTTGCTGTAGCATGATCTGACACACCTGAGGCATACATCTGTGTGAGAGACCCCTTCAGGAGCTAGCCTTTGTTAAGATGGTCTAGTTTCTACGGGGCACTAGATATCTGTGGGGCTGGCCTATTCCTGATGAAAGCTTACCGTGCCATCTCTCTTCCACTGTTCTACTTACTCCTTCCTGACTTTTCAGGAGAAACCGGCTAACATTAGAGATGATGGAAACTAGGTGATCTCTAGTCTGGTCAAGCTGTTTAATGTAGAACAGGTAGATTCTGGAGTCTGGGTCCCCCAGGGTAGTGGGGACCCTGGTGGTAGAGTAGAACTAGAAGCAGTCTGCTCTCTGTTCTAGCACACAGAAAAGGGGGTTGGCTGGATGTTTTGGTACCATCAAGAAATAGGCTGAACTTTCTAACCAGCTATGGAGAAAAGCAGCCTCAGCACAAACTCTCTGTTGGGCACTGACAGACAGGAAGACTGTCCACAGCCAGCTTCAGAAGGCCAGCACCTAAGACAGAGCTCCTGGTGATAGATACTGCCTTTGTATGACTGGTCCTGTGGGCACAGGTCCAGGGACTCAAAGCTGCCAGGGCCCTGAAGACCAGCCTCTCCCACAGTCAGAGTTCTTGCCCGTCACACCCTCTGCCCAGCTCGTCCTTGATTGGGCAGCATATTGGTATGGGACACACAAGTCCCTAAGAGTGTTGGGCAGCTGGGAGTAGGCAGCTCCTCTGTAACTGCTACGGACTCTACACCCTCAAACTCCCCATCCTCTGCTGCAGACAGCTCCTGTGCAGAGTGGTGGCAGTAACTCCCCCAACTCCTCTCCCAGTCTAGCTTTTTCTTTCCTTCTGGCTCCAAGGTGCTCTGTGTCTATCTATGTGTATGTGTTTGTGTGTGAGTCTGTGTCTGAGTGTATCAGGAGGAAAGGGCAAGCTTGTAAACAATCAGCTGAAGGTCTTAGATCAGAGTAATGAGAATGCTTAGGAGAGTAATGAGGAGGCAGCTGCGATCACTGTGTCCCTTCATTTCATGCTCCTTTACTAGGAACTCTAGCTGGAGAAATTACCAGCTTTCTCCCAAGGTTCTGTGCAGGGGAAAACTATTCAAGGAAGTTTAGTCTCATTTCTCACTTGGTACCTCTGAAGAAAGTGGTGTGTCACTTGCATCCTTTTATGTGATTGTGAACATACTCTGGTGATGGTGCCTTAACAACCATGATACTAAGGGGAAACATGTAAGATGCAGGCCTGTGTGAAGACAGACAGGAAGACTGTGAAATGAAGAGGTGTGATGACAGGCTAGAAGAGAACTCTTGGAGCCTACCTCCTTCAGTGACAAGGTGACAGAACTGTAGAGGCAGGGTGGTTCTTCATTCAGGAAATGGCAGAACATCTACCTCTGAACTTTATTTAGAGGTAGCTCTAAGTTTAACAAGCAGTAGAGATGACCTGAGAAGACCCATGCTTTGCTCAGATGTGGTCTGCAGGAAGGAGAAATACAGGGAGAAGGTAGCCGTGTCTGTGGCTCTGCTTTGTAAGCACAACGTAAGTCTCCTTGAGTGGCCTGGTTTCCCTCTTACTCAGTAACTCTGCCCCAGTTGTGAGAGCCTTGTGGGATGCTCTCTTGTGCCTGGCACTATGACTGGGACCTGCTGTGGCTTCCAGGAGCAGGTTACAGGATAGACTCGTGTTTCAGTTTGCGGCCCCTCATGTTATCTCCAGTTTTCTGTCATCTCAAGATCTTGAGAAGTACTGGGATAAGTTTAAGTTTTCCAGCCAAGCAGAGAGGCAAGTCGGTCTTACCAAGAAGACCACTGCACTTAGAGCAGCTACACGCGTGTGAGCAAACCACATAATCTCCATCTGTTAACTGTTGAAGCTTGCTGCAGGACTCAGAGTGAATGAAAGTTAATCCGTGTTTTCATCACTACCTTTCCTAGCTTGTTACTGTGCCTTCTTTCTTTTCTAAGAAAGACATAGCACCCTCTTCTCTGTTCTCTCCCTCCCGCCCCTGTCAAGGTCTATGTCCAGCTGGAGGTGAGGCTAAGGTTTAGAGTTTCCTAGAGAGCACCTCAGAGTAGCTTAGAAGAGAGCCCAACTCCCGCCTCTTCAACCCTGCAATTGGTGAAGGGGGCTTGGTCAGATGAGTAACATTTCTCTTGCTGGGAATACATATTTAGCTGGTTTTCACAATGCCTAGAACATGTATGTCTATTTGCACAAGATTGTCTTTTCCTATTTTGGAGTGGTCAAACATTTTATTTTTGTTCAAAATTATCTCGAGTTTTAGACAAACTTGCAAAACTGTGCTTTTATTAAGTGACTTTTTGAATAAACTTTTTGGTATTCTGAAGCAAATGTATTTATTTATTGGTATGTGCAATGACAAACTTGGTATTTTCCCATAATGACATTATGTATATGTTGTAGAATTTAGTGTTTGTCTAAGTACAGACATATATCAACAAATTAAACTTGAACTGTTTAACTACTGTGTCTTTGTTTTTCATAGAGAGGATAAACTATCTCTCCTCTAAAAATGTTTTCTACACCTCAAATGGTTAGGTGGGTCATAGCCACAAAAAGAGCAGAGTTTGTTCAGAACCACTGACATGCTCATCAACACTGTCCTCGCTCTCACTGGGCCATTCAAGTTTAAGGACTATCAAAGCCACATCCACAAAGGTGGGAAAATGGTGAAGTTAAAAGATACTTCAGGTGGAGCAGTCCACTTCAGGTCATCTGGACTACCTGAAGAAGCTGGCGGATAGTTCCCAAGTATTGCTTGTAGGTAGGGTCCTTGGGAACAGAACTAGGCCTCAGGGCTGAAAAAGGTGGGGAAGACCCAGCCACCTGACTCCAGGCCCTATTCAAAGCTTTAACCATCTAAACAGGACTTATATATACACAAGAATCCTTTCCAGTCTCTACTGAATTTGAAGTCAAGACAAAGGGAGCTAGGAAGCAGGCATCAAAGCTGACAGTCCGATCTTGAGGAAGTCACAGAGTCATGCAGGTACTACAGAATGACTCAACCATTCTTGGCAGCCAAGGTGGCCTTAGAGAGTATCTCAAGTAGGACAACTCAGCAGTTCAAGTCTCAAAGACAGTGATTAAGACAGTGTTAATCACCTATTGCATGCTTCACTCTGGGACAGACATTCCATAAACAGTATTTCATTTAATCCTAGCAGTCCTGTAGTGTGGACACAATTCCCAGTTCATACATAAGGAAATTGGTACTTTGAGAAGTGAAAGAACCACCTACAAAAAACATTATTTGTCCCGTTTTCTCCATATTAGAAGACATTTTAGACATGTTATTGGTTAAGGTTACAGAACGTGTCACAGTTTTCCTGATTCCTGCTGAGTAGCTGACACACTAAACCTTTTTGAATACAAATAGTCTACAAAAAGGGGGAATTTAACAGTGTGTATATAAAATTGGAGTTTGCTTATCTACCCAGATAAATTTTTTTTGATGACCAAGGGTATTTCCTACCTGAACGATGGCCTTGCTCCTAGAGCCACTGCCTTTGTGGGAAAGACCATAAACAGGCTATTGCAAAAGGGAAAGTTGTTTGTTTGTTCAGTCAGAAATCTTAAATTGCTATAGAACATATGTCTAGGAAAGTCCTGGTTTATAGCTGTTATTTTTGTTTAATGTTTAATCCTGTCAGTTTGATGTGATTTAGAATCACCATGAAAGCATACCTCTGTCTACGAGGGTATTTCCAGGAAAGTTTAGACAGGGAGGGATGCCCCATCCTGTGTGTGTAGCACCATCCCATGGGCTGGGGTCCCAGACAGAATAAAGAAGGAATAGCAAGCTGACTGCCTACACTCATCTTTCCCTGCTCTGACTGTGGACCAGTGTGAGCAGATGCCTCACACTCCTGCCAGCACACCTCCCCTGCCACGACGGATTGTATCCTCAAACTACACCATAATGAACCTTCTCTGCCTTAGACTGCCTTTGTTAGGTGTTTTGTTACAGTGATGAGACAGTTAACTAATGCACATGACACAGTCATTACTGAAGTTCCTTCTTAGAAGTGTTCCAGCTCTGACTCCTTATTTTATCACTTAAGTGGCAGAGAGCACAAGATACAGGGTTCTCACGAACCATTATTTCTGAAAGCTGAATTCTACATCACTGCCCACCATACATCTTGGACCCAGCCTCTGGAGCTAAGGAGATGCTGTCCTGTGTTCTGTCATGACCAGGTAAGGGGGTCTTTAGGCCGGTTACTTACCTGATTTACCAAGCATGGTCCTAGACGATGCAGTAGCTTCTTGGGTCAACTATGCCACAGTGCTACAGAGGTCACTGCAGACTTAATGACAAGGAACTGATGAAATCTACAGCCCTTAATACTGAGAAATAAAGATCATGACAACAAAAACCAGTCGCATGATGCTGGTCCCCTTGGGTTGAATATACATGTAAAATCATCATATCCAAAGGATACCTTTGTTTTTTTTTTAAAGAAAGACTATATTCTAAATGACTGAAAGGTACAATTTCTGGTATATAAAAACATAAATATATTCCTAATCTATGTGAGAACTAAGATTAGGGCATTAAGAATCATGAGGGTTAGTACTTTTGGCAGGTACAGATTCCAAAAACTAATTCTCCCCTAACTACTATTAAAGAGTTGTCTATATAACACTTCTCATACAAGCCTCCTCAAAATATCTGAACGTACACACATTCATACCCCACTGTTTTTGCTGTCAAAAAATGTTTTTCTCTTTCTTGGATAAGCTTTTAGCATGCCACATGGTGTTCCCCCTGAAATCTCTTTAAAGTACTTTGGGAAAGACATTTCTCTATTCTGGTCTGCCTGTAGTTTAGCTTCCACATTGCAATTACAAACCATTGTGTAATAAAATAGCTACCACTTGTTGAGTGTCACCATGTGAGCTAGAAGTAACGGTGCTTTATGTGCACTTGATTCATAGCCCATGAGACCTGGGCTTTCATTAGCCTTACTTCACAGATGCTGAAACTAGGTTCAGACTGCCTAAGACAGACCCAAGATCCTGCAGCTAGTTTCAGGAAAAGACCATGACCCAGTTTTCTCTGTCTGAAGAACACACAATCTTGAGTCTTCTTATAGGTTATAGAGCATTTGATCTGTTGAGGTTACACATTAAACTGAAATTTTTCAAGGTACAAATTCAGTCCTCTGTTTTTAGTACCTAGTCCTGGGCAGTTGTCTGTTGAATGAATGAATGAGAAGGAAAAAAAGTTCCTATCTTTAATAAGGGAATCTATCCAAAGGGGGAAATAGAGTCAGTAACCCAGAGCTATCCTAAATCAACTTCTCATGGTGAATGAGGGGAATCGTACTGAAAATAATCTATGAAAACAGAAGCAAGTACCTAAGTGCTTTTATATTTACTGTTACATTCCACCTAGACCATCTTTAGTACATATTCAACTGAATTCTTTACAATGTTCTACACAGACATTGAGAGAATGCAGTATATTTTTAAAATTCAATCTTCAATGACTTTTCTCTATAGTTCAGTTAACAAGTAATGTCTTCTAGTGGCTGAAAGACAATCCTTCTGACAGCAGCCAGTATTCTAATGAGTGGTTTACAGTATCTTCTGGTGTCATATTCAGGCTGGGCACAGTGAAACTAAAAGCTGTATCTATCTTCACATAATTTCCTAATATTTGAGTCTTTCCCATTTCATGACTGGGAATGTCCTCAGACATGTCTTTTAAATTGCCAGGTCTTACCATGTAACTGAATTGACTCACCCTTGTTAGAATTCACAGGTGCCATCCTTGGCTCAGGATGAGTGACTGACTGCAAGTAAGAATAAGCTTTACTTTAGTCAAAATCCTCTTAGTTCTAATTTAGTTCCCCCAGCCTTCTCAAAAGATATAAACACTCAAATATAGAGCACACAGTCTTCCCCCAGGCGCTGCTCCACTGATTCTCTGCAGCCAACACTGCAGCTTCCCTGTCGGGGGCACTGCGTACACAAGCTCAGTCCTCATTTCTGTTTCAATTCATGTGGTGGCAAGAACAAATTTCCCAAAGGGTACAATATTCACGAAGAGCTTCTAGGCAAGGGCTGCGTCAAGTGCACAGGTCCACCTGCTGCTGGTTCCCTGGCTTAAGCCCTTCAGGAAAGGGCCACCACACTTAGGTCTTCTGTAGCCTCAACAGCCTCAAACAGCTCTGTGGACCACAGACTGACATTTGAAACTTAAGGTTCCCCTGGCCACAAGGACAAAGGTGCTTCTGGATTTGGCAGTTCTGTTACACAGAAAAGGGATAAAAGAAGCTAAGAATCCAGGCAACATACAAAGCAAAATAGTTTTCCAATAGGCTTGTGTGTGCATTCTTGATTTATGTGGTCCACTACTCTAGAGAAACAAGGTTATCTGAGACTGGAGACTCATGGGAGATAAGGAAGGGGCCACAGTTCAGTCAGCTGTCTTAGTGTGGTCTGAGCCCACCACCCTCACAAATCAAGCATGCCTTTCTCCTCAAAGGACCACTAACATGCAAAGCCCACAGAATAAGGCATTTTGGAGTCTGAAATCTTGACTCTTACAACCTTAAGTCCTCAACATCTTTTAAACTGATGACCATTCACAGGTAACTTATCTAATGGGTTAGACCATTTCCAGGTGGTACCTTTAAGTACAATCAACCGTATCTAATTACTGAACCGGTCAACTTCTCTGATGAGGGAAAGGCAGGAAGAGAGTGAAATTGTCCAGTGTTCACACAGATGTCAATTTTACAAGGTGACATGTATGTGAACACCAGGAAGGACACACATTATCCATGGTAGTGACCCAAGAGCTGTGGCACTTGAACACAGACAAGGAAGCACAGGGCACAGGGCCAAGGATGAAATCAGGAGAAAGGACACCTTGGGGCAGGATAATGGATACTTCACCAAATGCTGCTTTCACTTATCTAAACCCTGGGGGCTGCGCTTCCTCAGTGTGGCACCTGCATGTGCACTATCACTGCTGATCCCCAACCCTTCATCTCCATAGTCTTGGGGCCAATCTTCTTTGGTCACTTCCTCTTGCTCATTGGAGCCATCCGCACTGAACCCAGCATTTTCTGCCAAGACAGCAGGATCCTCTTCTTCATGAAAACAGCAGGAGCATATTTCTAGCTTTGGGTCACACAAGCTGACAGAATTCTCTTTCTGGGATCCAGGGCTGGTCAGCAAACCTTCCCAGCTCAAACGGTCTGCTAGGTCTCCTGTCACTCCCATTCTCTCAGCTATCTCTTCAGCAGAGGGCTCTTCTGGATCAGGGTAATCCACCAAGATTGTTTCTTGCCTAAGCTGGATACAGTCTGGAACGTCATAAATTGGATAAGTCTCTTCAGGGTAACCTAGAGAGAAAGTAGCACAAAGGCTTACAAAGAACATCTCTTTAAAAAACAAAGTGTCAGGCTCAGGAGAGAATTCTGCAACACCCATCCTAGCCTAACAGATCCATTCCAGAAAGCTCTAAGATGATTTTAATAATACTGAAGTTTCACCTGAACAAATTCCTAGCAGTCTGCTGACTATCTCAGTGCTCTTTCAAACACAAAACAACATAGAGGAAAATCCCATCTTAGGGTAGAGTTAAGTCTCACCCACATGTTTCTGCAGTACTGATGAAGATTAAACAAACAGCAGAAGCCTTCAAGAATTAAAAAAAAAAAAAAGCACAGGATACCAGATGGAGAGAATTTAACTTACAGCTAATGTTTATAATTTCTATTTGGAACCATTTCCAAATCTTGTGGTGGGAATAGAGATGGGAAAAGGAATGCTAAGCCCTCTGAAAAATAAACCATGATGCTTTCAAAGTAGTTTGCAAGTGTCAGAGACGGCACAATAGTAAGACATGCCCAAGATCCCATAGGACAAGTGTTGCATTTTCAGAAGACAGTTCCCATTGTTGGTGTCTTCATCTTCACAAAATAGAGCAAAGGCAAACAACAAACTGGTAAACAAAAAGAATAAGACTGGTGCTGAATCCCAGCTATGATAATGAGAAGAGACCTGCGTTGCCAAAGGAAGGGATAAAGTGAATACATCTGTGTCAGCCAAGTCACACTGGAGCAGCAGATGGGCCATTCTGCAGCTCATATGCCGGGACTGGCAACAGCGGCCATGCTCATCCACAATGTGTAAAGCTGGAGAACTGAAATCCATTTGCACATTTACAATAACTGGCAAATTCAGACCTGATACACACCATTATTTACTTATCGACTGTGAAAAACAGCAATCATTTTGGTACAATGTGAGGTATCCAGAGACATTTTTAATTTTTACATCATTTATTGTTTGGGTTTTTTTCCTGCTTATAAAATTCATACAGACTCATTGCAGAATTTTTTGGTAGAATAGCCTTTAATCTGTTATATTTTTCCTACTAACTTTAAATACAGACAAGTTTAAAAAAAGAAAATGGGCTGAAAAGATAGGTCAGCAGTTAGGAGCACTGGCTGCTCTTGTAGAGGACCCAGGTTTGATTCCTTGCACCCACATGGTGGCTAACAACCATCCGTAACCCCAGTTCCAGAGGAATCCAATGCCCTCTTCTGATCTCTATAGGCATTGCATGCCACAGATGCACTTACACACATGCAGGCAATATATTCATACATAAAAATTTTAAATAAACAAATAAAATATTAAAAATGAATCAATTCACCCAGAATCCCACCACAGGTAATTAGTATGTTTACTAATTTTTTAAAAATCTTATATAAGCATACATTTTTCTTATCTCTTTTTAGTAAAGGATTGTACTAAATATGAAATGTTGTACTATGCTTTCTGTCATTGAATATTATCTCAGGAGCATCTCTCATGTCATCAGACACTTGAAAGTTGGTTGTAAAATACCCCATCATATAGCTATATAATTGACATGTTTTACTGATCTTTGTAAAACACTCAGATTCTTTCCAGTTTCCCCCTATTATAAGAAATGTAGCGATGAAGAACTCTGAATATAAATCCAGGTCATCTTCCTAATTCCTTAAGATAGACTTCTATAAATATGAATAGTAGGTCAAAGAGAATGGACATTTTAAAAGACTTATTATATTCTGCTAAATTACATTCCAGAAGACTGATAGAGAATTCCAATTCTACAAGTGATATAAAAACTGTCCTTTATCAAACTCTCACCAGCACTGACAGTGGAAGGATCATGCCAATACAGTCTGTACACAGGGTCAACTGTGGTCTGTGGTAGGTAAAGCTAGAGTGTAGCCACCACTAATGGTCTGGGTATTTGTTCCCTCCAGAGTTCTTGTTGAAGCTCAATCCTGTCATATGCTGATAGTATTTGGAGGAGAGGACTTTGGGAGGAAATTAAGAAAGTTATGAGGTTCCACATAGTGGCACCAGTGGCTTTGTAAGAAGAGAACCCAAGACATCAAGCTTTCTCTGTCTTGTCATGTGATGCCCTCTACAAACAGGTAGGTCCTTGGCTAGATGTCAAGGCAGATGGACTTGGGCTTTAGGCCCAATCTAGCAGTTCCATGATTCAGCCTATCCTGAGGTCCTAGACTTCAAGCCTACTCTAACACCAAGTCTCAGGGCAGTCTTATGACCCTAGCTACTATGCCTATACCTAGCGGTCTTGATACTGGCCCCCACAAATACAGGTTCCGGGCAGGCCCACCCAGCACCGAGCCAGCCCTACTGCCTCAGGTTCCAAACCCACCCTGAATCAGTAAGCAGTCACAACTTTTAGGTCTACTGAGACCCAGAATGGAACCCCTGGAATTGGGAACCAAGCTGTTACTTGCAGACACAGGCTCTAGGCCTACCCACTGCTGAATCCCTACCCCCTAGGCAAATCTCTACATCTCCACAGTCCAGCAGATTCAGGATCCAGGCCCATTTCAGTAAATGTTAGTACTGGGCCTACCTCCACAGAAACAAGCTTCAAGATCACTTCTAAGGACCCCTATTCTAGGCAAGCCCCCACAGTCCTAGGATCCAGGCCAGTCCTTATGGGCCTACCTTCAGGCCTTCCCCTGTAGACAAGACTCACAAGACTGCCTCAGCACCAAGCCAGATCTTGTGGACTCAAGTTTTAGACCCATTCCAGTGGGACTAGCCCATTCTAACACTTAGCCTCTGAAGACTCAGTCTTAAGGCCCATTCCAACCCCAGATGAGTCCCTGTGGGGATCTAGGCTTCAGGCAAGCCACCTACAGATACCAACTCCATATCTCTGAGAACTTGAAAATAGGATAACCCCAGTGAATTCAGGCTTCATACCCAACCTCATATACTCAGCACATTAGGCCAACCTGCCTAAGAACTCCAACAGCAAGCATAGCTGTGGCATATCTAGGATCTCTGGATGGGTCAGCTTTGTTTCCCAAACAACGACAGAATACAAAGACTCAAATGGATCTGTCTTCAACCCTTAAGATATACCAATATACAACAAACACATCAAACACAAGGATAAGTGAAATGTTGCCCCCAAATAAACAAAATAAGAAATATTAACAGGCTGTAAAAAATGGAGATAAACAAACTACTTGACAAAGGTCTGAATAAAGGAATTTTTATTTTTATTTTGTCTTCTCATTTTTATGGAGCAACATCACAAGAGCAAACATTTGGGCTGGGGAGATGATTCAGTGGGTAAATGCTGTGGAAGTACAAAGACCTGAGTTCAAATCATTAGAACCCAGGCAAAAAGCCAGGCATGCAGGTAGAGACCAGGACTGTTAGGTCTTGCTGGCTGCCAGTCTAGCTTCAAGTTCAGTGAGAGAGACCCTATGTCAGGGAACTAAAGACAGAGAGTAATAGGACAGGACACCTGGTATCCTCTTCTGGCCTCCATGTGCACACACCACACATACATCACACACACACACACACACACACAAATACACCCACGCACTCATTCATCCCTCACAAATATATACACACTACACTTTTTTAAAAGAGCAAACATTTAAGTTATAGGAGTTCAAGAAGAATAGAAAGAGACCGAGGGATAGAAAGCTTACAGAAATAACAGAAAAATCCTTGTCTGGGGAAAGTATAAATGTTCATGTACAAAAAAGTCAAAGCTCCTGTCACCTTCAATCAAAGCAGGAGTACCAACATATACAACCACACTATCAAAAAAAAAAAAATCAAAGACAGGATTCCTGAAAGCAGTAAAAGAAATAATTCATAAATAAAGGGCTCTAGTTAGGTTGGCAGCAGATTTTTTTTTGGCATATATCTTATAAGCTCAGAGAGAAGACAGTAATATATTCAAAGCATTAACAGGAAAAAAAAGGTATACTTCAGAAATGAAAGAAAAAGACTTCTAGATAAAATCTGAGCATTCACTATAAGATTTGCAAGATCTGTCTTCTAAGAAATATTAAAGGGTATTTTTTAAGTTGAAAAAAGATGTTAATAAGCTACATGAAAGTATTATAAAAGCATAAAACATATTTAGGGCCAGCAAGGTGGCTCAGGGATAAAGGTGCTTGTCACCTGGCCTGATGGTCTGAATTCAATCTCTTCCACACAGTGGAAGGAGAGAAGTGACAATCAAGTTATCCTTTGACCTCCATGAAGATGCCATGGCATATATACACACGTATGCATTCATGTGCACACAACACAGTGGGTTGCACACATACAACACACAAATAAATGTATTTTAAAAGTCTTTAAAACCACAACCCACTAACAAAAGCCGTTCCAGGTACACAAAGTATTCTAAGGGCTGAGATATAGCTAAATGGCAGAATGCTTGCCTAGCACGTGCAAGGTGCAGCACTTGATCCCCAGCGCCACAAGAAATCAAAATACTCTATTGGTGGTGTGTAATTTATATATCTTGACTCTGAAAATTATAAAGACAAACAAAAGTAATAATTTGTTAATGAATACACAATATAAAAACGTGTTATTAAGGCTTAGTGGTAGAATGAGACCCTGGGTTTAGTCCTCAGCACTACATGGTAACCACAAAGCAAAACATTACTACACAAATGGTGAAAAGTAAAGAATCAAAGAATACCACTAGGAAAACAAGCAAAGAAAAACCAACGACGAAAATTCTAACCACAAAGACAAGAGGAAAACTGAACAAAGGATCTACAAAACAACCAGACACCAACTACCAAAATGATAGTAGGGGCCAGTGAAATGCCTCATTGAGTAAGGGCACTTGCCATCAAGCCTGCCAATCTGAGTTCTATGCCAAGACCCACAGGGTGGTAGGAAAGAACCAACTTTGTCTTCTGACCTCCAGGTGTGTGCAAATACACACACATATGCACAGATACAATAAATGACTAAATAAATGCATAAATTTTTAATGACACAAATAAGTCCTTACATATTAGTTATTACACTGAATGTAAACAGGCTAAATTTTCTAATCAACAGAGTGGCTGAATAGATTTAAAAATAAAATTACCCAACTACAGGTTTCCTATAAGACACTTCAACTCTAAGGACATGCATGGACTAAAGGAGTAAAGACGGATGTAAAGAAGATATTCCATATAAATGGAGACTTAAAAAAAAAGTATCTGTACTTGGATAAAAATGATGTTAAATGAAAACCTGTCAATAAGAACCCACCTGAATGAAGCAATTACATCAACCTACTTTTCTATGTACTTTAAAACCTCGTTAAAAAAATAATCAAACAACAAAAAAATCATGGCTTCTATGAAATATACAGAAGTTCAAAACATGAAAAGCAAACTAAGGAATTATACAGCAGCCACTAATAAAACAGCCAGTACAGGAAACAGGACTTAACATGTCAATTCCTGTTTCCAGTCATGTTCAAGAGGATACAGAGAAAACAGAAAACATCAGGAACAGATAGGTATGACGGCAAAATGAGAAATTTTTACTCAGGAAGAGAAGTAACAACATTGAAATGACATGGCTGGAAAAAAAAAAAAGAAAGAAAGAAAAAAAAAAAAAACATGTATCAGAAGTCCACACTGAAGAATCCTCCCAGAACAAAGACACAAATGACAAAGAAAATGGAAATTTTGAGACAAAAAAGACAGGAAACATGGAAACCTGATCCAGTATATCCCATCTAAAATTACTAGAATGAAAAAGCAACGTAGAATAAATGAAAGCATTAATCCAAAATTAGAAAAGGAAATATCCATTAGCTGAAGACTGCTTTAAGTTTTCAAATGTAAAGCATTCACTGACTGCTAGACAAAAGTAGTATAAAATGCATTCATATATACAGACATATGCCATGACTGTCCCCAAACCAAGACTTTTTTAAAGTATAAAATGAATATAAATTCCCAGACAGAAAACAAACAAGCTAAATAAAAACTGGCTACCTAGTGAAAAAAGGAGTCCAGCTAGAACAAGATTTCTTGTTTTCAATCAGATAAGAGTAGAGAAGAAAGCAATATTTTCAGACTTTAAGGGAAAATGGCATGATCATGAACTTTCTATGCATGAAGACGAAAACTCCAAGTATTCTAAGCATATGCCACTCTAAATGGGAATATAAAATCCTTGACGTGCACATGTCAGCTCTCTATCACTATAATGAAATACCTGAGATAATTAGCTTATAAAGAGAAGGGTTACTTATGACTCAAGGCCCTAGAAGTCCCAGTTCAAGACTGGACAGTCCATTACTTTGGGCCTCTGGTAAGAACAGCACATCATGACAGGAGCAAGTGGCAGAGTAAAGGTGCTTACACAGGTCAGAAAGTAAAGAGGAAGAGACCAGGGTGGCACCTGCACAATGACCCGAGGACTTTCTGTGAGGCCTCACTTCCTAAAGGGCCACATCTGAACTGTGCCACTCTGCAGACCAATCCTTTAACATGTGAACATCAAAAATATAGAAGGATACACACTTGACAAATACAAAAATTAATCAAAGTTAAATTGTAAAGCTGGATATAAGAAAGTGATGCCAGACCTAGTGGCATAACCTGTAATCCTAGCTACCTGGGAGGCTGAGGCAGAGGGATCGTAACTTCAAGGCCAGCCTGGGGAACTAATTGAGCCCCTGTCTCAAAACAGAGTAAACAACCCAAAATTTTAAAAAATGTGCTAATGATATAGTTCAGTGGTAAAGCACTTGCCTAGCATGCACTGAGGTTATATGTTCAATTCCAGTAGAGGGGGCAGGGGGCAGTAAGTCACATATAGTGGCATATGCCTGAATCCTAGCACTCAGGAGGCACAGACAGGAGGATTATGAGTTTGAGGCCAGCCTAGGCTATATAGTAAGATACTGTCTCAAAAATGAGGGGAGCAAGGGGAGAGGAGGAGGAGGAGGAAGAGGAAGAAGCAGAGGAGGAGGAGGAGGAAGAAATGGCTTAGCATATGGCCTTACCTTTCCTACCCTCCATGTCCCTCCTCAACTCCTACAACTACTAGTATGCTGTCTATTTCTACAACTTTGCCATTCTAAAACTATCATACATACAAATTAATATCTTTTAGAATAAGCTTTTATCCTTCACTCAGCATAACTCTATATGTATCAAGAGCCCGTTCCTTTTCATTGCTTACATTTGTTTCTAATTTTTAACTATTAGAATAAAGCTGCTATAAATATGCATGTACAAGTTCTATGTGATCCTGCCTTCATTTCCCTGGGAAAAATACCAGGGATGCAACTATTGTGTTGCACAGTATTTGCAGGCTTAGGTTTTTAACTATTACATTGTTTTCCAAAACAGGCTGTTGTGGATTTCAATCCCTTCCAGGCTCACATTCTAAATACATGGATCCAGCAGGCAGTTCTATCCCGGGAGATTATAGCTGGAGGATATAGGTGACTAGGGGTGGATCCTTGGGATGTATTATCCCTCATCATTTCTCTGCTTTCTACCCCATGGTGTGAAGGGCGGTGTTAGCCACTATTTTCCTCGCTACCAGGAAAGCAGGTAACTTGGTCACAGAGACAGAAAGGTAACTACTTCACAGGTATACCATCTTATATCACCAGCAGCAATGTATAATGGTGATTTCTTTGGACCCCACCAAATCGGGTATTGTTACTTCTTAATCATTCTAATAGGTATATAGTAGAATCTTGTTCTAATTTTAATTTGCATTTTCTTAAAGGAAAAGGATGCTGAACATGTTTTGATGTGTTTGAGATCCATATATTCTCTTTGCTGAAATGTCTGTATCTTTTGCACATCTTCAAACACAACCAAAAGGCAGTGCACATAATCCCCGAGAGAAGAAGAAAAGAGCTCACTGATCTCCCTGAGTTGAGAAAAACAGATGAGAGTTCAGAGGAAGGGAAGCTAGAACTACAGAGCTTCTTAGTTAAGCACTCTAGATATGCAGAGGGAACCTCTTCATGTTCTAGTTGAGTACACATCCTTATAGACATGGAAAGGAACTACCTAAAAAAAAAAAAAAAAAAAAAAAACTACCAAGAAAATAACACTGAAAGCATTAGGCATGAGAACTCATACATAGGTAGGACTAGTTCACATTCTGCTATCCAGAGTGAAAGACCTATGAGAAACCAGGTACAAACACAGATAACTAATGGGGTCAAATGAGCCTTAGAATATGCCTGGGATTCAACCCAACAAATCTCTGAAAGCAACAGAAGAATAAGACACACTACTTTTAAAAGATCAACAAAGTTGCTGGGCATAGTGGCACACACCTTTAATCCCAGCACCCAGGGGCAGAGACAGATGGATCCCTGTGAGTCTGAGGTCGGCCTGGTCCACAAAGCAAGTTACAGGCCAATTAGGGCTATATAGTAGGACCCTGTCTCAAAACAAACAAACAACAACAACAACAACAAAAAAAAATCAACAAAATTATTTCCAGTTTAATTAGGAAAAGAGGCAAAAGAAACAAAGGCACCAGTATCAAGAAAGAAACAACTCCAATCAATGTTAAATACAGTACATAGGTAAGGAACTATTATGAACAACTTTATTCTAACAATAAATGTGGATGACATATGTAAATAAAAAATACTTTCAAAGTTCATTCAAGAAAGTATCTATTAAATTCAATTTAGTGTTAGAAGTCTTCCCCCTCCCATACACATAAACCCAACATAACAAAAAACCCTCCATGCAGGCCCAATAAATTTGACCCAATGATTATGGAATAACAGCAGTTCTACACAAAGTCTTCCAGAAAACAGAAGATTACATCCCCAGTGCATTTTGAAGCCAAAATTATTCAGGAATAAACACCAAATACAGTATATTTTAAAAGGAAAAGCACTAATAAATAGCCCACATAAACACCAACATAAAAATAATCCTCCGCAAACTGAATCTAGTCATATATATCATCATGGCAAAGTAGGGATCACAAAACTGTAGTTATTCTAGAACTCAAAAACATCAATGTAGGGACTTAGAATGTAACTGAGTGGTAGAGCATGTGTCTCTCATGTGTAAGACCCTAGGTCTGACACCTGGGTCACACACATTTATATACACACACAGTCAACTGATTTTCAATCAATGTGTTAAAGTAATTCAATGCATCAACAGAAACTGGAGCAATTGAGTACAGAGATATTCAAAAGTGAACCAAAGTCCTGATACTTCACTATCTATAAAGGCTAAAAATATCACAAGCACTATGTAAATGTACATGTAAGCACTAAAGTCATATAATTTCCAGAAGAAAAAAAAATATCTTAGATTGGGCAAAGATTTCTCAAACAGAACACACAAAAAATATGAGAAATCAAGCTGGTATTGACTTCATGAAACTTCACCTCTGTTGGCTAGCTTTCACAGTATTACAAAGTGCTATGTATGCTACTGATAGAGAAAAGTAATCATCAACCTCACCCAGCTGTGAACCATGTGAGCTACAATAATAACTAGCCCACCAAGATACACCTACTGGTACAATAGTGGCATGCATGTGATGGGAGTGACCAACCATTTTCCCATTGGTTTAATGCCTGTTTCACAAAATAGAGCCCATACCAGGTACTGTTATCAGGACCAAGAACCTGTAGGTAGACAGGTCACAGGCTATACAAGAGAACCTACTACTATCATCCTGCTAAATGGATATAGTGTTAAGCTGATGCCTAATGACTTATTGTTACACCCATAGATTAGTGAATCTCAACTCTCACCAGAGAAGCTTCTGGCAGAAGATGGTGATTAATGCAGAGGCCCACAACTGGCTAACATGGTGGGAGGGGAGAGCCTACTACTGTTATTCTGCTAAAGGGGCATAGTATTAAACAGATGTCTACTGACTTATTATTATACTCACAGACTATTGCATCTTTCAACACCCACCAGAGAAGCTTCTTGTAGCAGACAGTGATTAACACAGAGACCTACAATAGGTCAACATGCAGAAAATAAGAGACTGTGGAGTGCTTGGCACACCCTCTCCTCCCAAGGCTCAGGGATTATTGCAGTAGAGGTGGGCAGAAATATTAAGAGACAGATGTGGTAGATTACTACAATGAAACTGTTTTCCAGCCACAACAGTATAATTGCACACATGAACCCACAGTGCTTGTGACAGCATGCACAAGACATGTGCAAGCCCAAGCTAGACAAAAACCCAGAACAGAGGGTTAGGTGGGCAAGAAGTCCAGCCCTATCTGTGGAACTATTGGCAATTGATATCTTCTGGGAGACAGAGATTCTGTTTTCTTTAAGTGTGTGATGCAAGGTAAGATGATCAGCGCCGGGAGATGAGCCCACACCCAAGATCAAATGGGGAACAGAAATTAGACTAGATAGGTCTTAAAAAATAATAGAAGACATGAATAAGGAGAGTAGGGAGGCGGGTGGATCTGAGAGCAAATCGGGGAGGGGGCTGATTATGATAAAAAATACACTGCATGAGATTCTCAAAGACTAGAAATATTATTTTAAAATATGAATTATGAAAAAAGAAAAAATGGGGCTGGAGAGATGGTTCAGCACTTAAGAGCACATTTTGGTCTTCCAGAGAATCCAGGTTCAGTTCCCAGTACCCACATCAGGTGGTTCACAACTGCCTATAACTCCAGCTCCAGGGGATCTGAACAACTCTCTTTTAGCATCTGTGGGTATTCTATGCATATGGTATACATACAGATAAGCAGGCAGACACACATACACATAAATAGAAATAATCTTTTCTTAAAAAACAAACAGATATATCTGACTTTATCAAAATTAAAAACTTCTCTTTGACAGATGTAGCTAAGAAAATAAAAGGGCAAGCTATAGAGTGTAAAAAGATGCACATAAAATACCTGATCAGTAAAGGGCTTGCATTCAGGATATATTTAAAATTCTTGTAGTTAGGCATGGTGCCACATATCTATAATCCCAGCACTAGGGAAGCTAAAACAGAAGGCTCATGAGTTTACGGCTAGTCTGAGTGCTACACAGTGAGTTCCAGGCCAACCTGGAATACCTTATTGCAAAACCTTGGCTCAAAAACCAAAATAAAACAGTTTTAAAAACCCACACAATAAATATCCTGCAACTTAAAACACATTCAATCCAATTATCAAAAAATGGTAATTTGAACAAATTCTTCAGCAAAGATACACAGTTTGCAAATAAACACATGAAAAATTTCCAAAGGTATCAGTCTCAGGAAAAATGCAAATTGAAGGTACAATTGAGACATCAAAATAAACTCATTAGAATGGCTAAAAATTTTTAAAGGTAGATATATTAGCAAGACTATGGAACAATCGTAATTCGAACGCACTACTGGTGGGAAAATGGCGCAGCCATTTCGGAATTCAAGGTGACAGTGTCTAATAGAGTTAAAGATATATTTACTATAAACCCCAGAAATTTCACTCCTAAGCACATACCAAAAGAGAATATATGTTCAAACAAAGCCTCGTGTACAAAACTTCACAGCAGCTTTATTCCTAACAGCTCCAAACTAGAACAGCCCAGTGTTACTCAACTACCAAATAGATGAGCAAATTATGATCTATTTATACAATACTACTCAGCAATTCAAAAGAAACTTCTGGTATACTCAACAACACACAGGAATCTCAAAAGCATTGTCCTAAATCAAGGAGGCCTAACTCCACACACCTCTAGTATGACCCATCTATTCACAAAAAGCAAAACTATAGGGAGAGAAGGCTGTTCAGCCATTGATGGAGGTAGAAAGATGGGACTTTCCAGAGTGATGGAAAGGTCCTATATCACGACTGTAATGAGATTACACAGCTATCTCCAACTGTACATATAAAATACATAAAAATTATATTATACAGGTAGGTATATAAATTTATCATGCCTCAGTACAAAACTGATTCTTTAAAACCGGGAAGATCTCTTTTCTGGATGACAGTTAATAAAGAAATAAGGCACTGTTTACCTTCCCAGTCTTCCATGTAAGGGGCTTCCTCAGCTTCTTTCTCTGGAGTGGATCGGTCAATGAACTTTCCTTCTTTCATGACCCTGGTGATTTCTCGGAGCTGATGTAGCAATCTTTTCTCTTGGTCAGAAGTCACAGTCTGTGCTCTGCTTAGAAATACCAGATAATCCAGTCATTTAGCAGTAAATACTCTAGGTAATGGTCAGAACCATTGCTATGATATGTCTGGATCCTCAGACTGGAGGTCTAATAGCAGATGATTATTCTATGAATTGACTCTGGAATGGCATGGCTGGGAACCAGGCATGTTAGTTCAATGGTGTGATTTTTGTAATGAGAAATCTCATCTACAGAATACATTAAAGTGATGACTCGTGGTTCCCTGATGAGTTAATACTGGGACAAGACCTCAGCTGTCTGAGCTTTACTTCAGTGGTTTTTCAGTATACCTCATCACCTTGATTCCCCAGTCTCCTGAAATTTCACAGTAGCTCACATTTATCCTCTTTACTCTAAGACACTTTATCTGAAGCAAGGCTGTCAAAGAAAAATATTCCAGGTCATTAACCTCAACCACTGAAAAATATTCTACTAGAATCACAAGGCTTTTCTACTTGTGCAAGAATACGGATATATTCTAAACTTTTAGAGAAAGACCATTCAAAAATTTCATTTGTGTAGATGAGAGAAACTGAGGACCTGAGAGCCACAAAAGAGAAATTTTAGACACAGAGTACTAGTTGGGCGGTACTGATCAGTCTCCGGACTGCTGAGAGCACTCTATACCTTTTCTTTCCGTTTTTCTCCCCTTCCACTACCTTTCTCTCTCCTCTCTTTTCCTTTCTTTTAGAACTCACACTAGTCAAGTACTCTACCAGTGAGCCCATACCTCAGCACAGTACTCAATTTCTACAGTTTAGAAGAGCTGGTTTGAGAACAAACTAAGCTGTATGGTTCTGGGCAAATATTTGCAAAACTATCATGACGCTTGAAGAAAAGAACTCAATTGCTTTGAGAGGAAAAGCACAGAAAGGCAAGCAGTGTCTTACACAGAAAATGGAGAACTGCTTTCAGACCAATTTTATCTAGTGGCAGGATTTAACATGGCGATTTATTCTCTACTTAAAAACAAAAGTATCTCAAGTTGGCAATAACCCTCATGAAAGAAAAATGTACTGTGTAGCAGCCTGTGGAGAAGTCCTCTACTCTTCACCAGCACGTTAGCTTGTGTTCCAAATTTTACGCTTAATGACTAATAAGAAAAAGAGTTTCTCCTTTCCAGCATTAAGATTGTAGCTAAGAAAAAGGAATGACACTTCCACCCTGCTCAGTGGGGAGAAAGCCAAAACACCATGAAATCCACTTCTATACCTAATGGCTTCAAAGCCCCCGGGAAGGCCTGCCCATTCTACCTCCAGCTAGAAGCCTGGACTTCACAGTCACTTACAGCTGTTCTTCCCATCAGAACAAGAGTCCAAACTCACCACAGCTTCACCTGTGCCCCACATAAGCCTGACCTCCTCTCATGAAAGCAACCTGCTCTGTGGGAAAACTCAGGGACAGGACAAGGCAGCCTGCTTGGTATGACAAAGCTCTGGCTGGCAGATTTTGAAGACTGTTTCTCTAACTGTAAATAAAGCATTCTGATGTTTACTGAATGAAGCAGAATTGAGTCTCTGCTTCCAACTCATGGAAAAATGGAAGCTCTTAACTATGAAATAGAAAAGCTAGGCTCAGAGAAGCACAACAAATAAAATTCCAAACTAAAACATCCTCTTTTAACTTTGAAAAGGGTGTGCTGATATTGCTCACTAAATACAGTAGGCATGGTCTGTCTTACCACATCTTCTGAATTTACTACAATGAATGTTTTAATGGAGTCCTTACAATCTCAACTTGGCTTGAAACTCTTTGGAGATCAGTCAGACATGTTCAAGACAGCATGGCCACAGCCCTCTCACTGGAAGCGCTTAATTATGTGTCAGCCGGACTGGCGCTCATTTCCTCACCACATTTTTTTCCACCTCCCTGAAATGTCGCTTCCACTGTATCATTTACCAAAAATTACAAAATTCATTAATGACCACTTTATTCCTAAGTGAAGGGCCTTTTTCCTAATTCATTCTTTTTGACTTTTCTTACTGTAGACTACCCTTCTCCTGAACTTCCTCTTTTAGCCACTGACACATACGTTTTCCTGCCTCTTCTTTTATCTCTGATCTTGGCCCACTTTCTCCCAGTTGCTAACATGGTTGTCCTGAAGGGTCAATCTTAGAACTCTGATTTCTCCACTTCTACAGTCACGCTCCAAGGAGGCAGAAGCAGTATCACGGAAACCATCAACCCTACAGAAAGACATCCTAACTCTAATCTTTATCTCTTCCCCACTGTCCATCTTGGCCAATGACTTCCCCAGCATTTCTACTTGGGGCCATTGCCACTATATTTAAATTGAATTTTAAATTAACCTTAAATTCACCCCCTCAAAACCAGGACTCACGTTGCCAAGGATCACAAGCAACTACATAAACAGGCTATGTATGGAAAACTCTGAGATGTTAGAAAATTGAAAAGTCACAAGTAGAAAATAATGCCACCCAACAATGCTACCCAGAGGAATCATCAAGTCCAAATTCATGAGTTAAATACAAAATGAAAGAGCAACACTTCACGGTAAGAACAGAAATAAAACCAGAAAGACTGCAGGGTAGCAGCAGAACATGATGGCCTCAAGGCCTTGGGGATCTTTTCTTTCCCCGTGGCCTTTATCTTACCCCCAAAACAAATGACTTCCAAACCCAGTTCTTTATTCTGATCTCAAAGCCCAAACTGCCTATTGCTACATCTATGAAGCTGTATTCTGATGGCATCTCAACCATATTCGGGTCTGAGTTCAGTCTCTAGATCTCTACCTCAGATCCTCACCTTCTTTCTCTTCTGTGTTTTCTCTTAGTAATGCCCAAATCTTCCAGTACTCTAAGTCTTCAGCTCATCTTTGTATCTTTCTTCTCCTTCCTGTTCTTATCTAGTTAGCAGCTTTCCTTTGGGGACACATGCTCCCTTCCACTCATAGTACAGGTGAGGGTAAAGCCAATCATCCCTGACCCAGTGATAGATGCATGCCTCAAGTTGGATCAATTGTGCTTTCTCTTCAATTCAGTCTTGAACACAATAGAGCCTGAACCTGACACTTTTGATGTTAATTCATCGTGGAAGCAGTCCTAGAGAGAATGCTCCTCTGTTCCTACTTTCCCAAATCCCCACTGCTCCTATGATGATCCCTCTTCCTAAAACCTGGAGGTTCAATAATTCCTTCAATATTGTGAGATAGCTCATATTCTTCCAATTAATTGTTCATTCTTCTTTCTAAATTTTTACTAATCAGCACTGGGTTGCTTCCAACAATCCACAAAATCCCCTTAATTCCCTCTGTTCTGTTCTCACTGGACTACTAACTTATTTCTGGTTTTGTTTGTTTTGACTTTTAATGAGGTCTTTCCATATAGCCTGAATTGCCCTAGAACTTAACATATAGCAAGAACTGGCAATCTTCCTGCTGGTACCTTCCAGGTACCCCACCATGCCTAGTATTATTTATTATCTTTAAAAAATATTATATATACCAGTGTATTGCCTACATGTATGTAAGTGCACCCATGTTGCACAATATTCAGAGAAGTCAGAAGATGGTGTCAGATCTCCTGGAACTGGAATTAAGTACAGTTGTTAGCCACCATGTGAGTGCTAGGAATCAAGCCCAGGTCCCCTCCAAGAGCAGCTAGTGCTCTTAATCATTGAGCCATCTCTCCAGCTCCTATTTATTATCTTTTGACAGAACTTTTTCAATAAGCTTCGAGCATGCATCCATTCTACCATTCTACCTACTACTATAAGACTGGTTTTTCTACATACAGCAAAGCATGGCAATTCTTTTAAAAAAACTTTCACAAAGACAATAAATCCCAAGTTTTACCTTTCTTTTGGGGTCTTTGTGTATGGGCTCAGTTTCATAGTCTAGCTTGTCTTCCATTACCTACCTCTTTACCATTTATCCTATCCCTAGTATAATCACTCACCCTAGGTCCTTAGTAATGCTCACTGTCCCAAACATTTGCCTGACTCTCACTGGGTTTGCTGCTGGCGTTGCCCTAACATTCTTTTACTGAACTCAACCTTAAGAAATTCCTCCATCTTGTAAAGCTTATTCAAATTCTCCCTTTTCCACCAGACCTTCTGAGGAAAACTGAAGAACAATGCCCCCTTACCCCCCAAAAGACATCTAGGTCCTAAAGCCTAGAGTCCATAAATATATTATCCTCCATGTAAGAGAATTATGGTTATATGGGATTAAGGTTTCTCATCAGCTGATACTATAACAGGAGATTATCCTTGTTTATCTGAAAGGGCCCAATGTTGTCACAACAATCCTGAAAAGTGGAAGGAGGCAGTAGAGGTCAAAATGATAGAATCTGAATAAGTCTCAACACAACACTGCAGTCTTGGAAGATGAAGGAGGGAGGCCATGAGCCAAGGAGTGTGGGCAGCTTCTATAAGCTGAACATGGCAAGGAAACAGATTCTTGAAAGGCCCCCACAGGGCCTTGAAAAAGGGAATCCTGATGAGGATTTTCACTTAGTACAGGACGTCCACTGAAGTCTAGTGTATCAAAGTGTACTGTTTAAACCATCAGACTTGTAGCCATTTGCTATAGGAGCTTTTCCTCTCAAATATAGTTACTCCTAGAGACAACAACCCCTGCCATTAACAATCATAAAGGGCTGTGCAGAGCAAATGAAAGAGGTACCAAAGATATTCTTACTACTAAAGCCCCTGCTTTAAAATACTTTGTCTTCATTTGCTTTATCCATTATTTCAAGATGTGCTAACATTATTAATATTCCAGTGTGAGGAATAAAAATTTAGACAGTGAAAAATTCTGTTTTCAGAAAAGTTACAGAGTCTTAGGGAAGACAAGATCAGAAAGTAAATAAGATGCATACCCAACAAGTCCATATAGTGTGGGAGCACAATAGAGGAACACCTAGTCAAGTTCTATGAGTTCAGATAAGGACTCTCAGAGAAAATGGTGTCTTTGTTAAAACCTTTAAGACAATCAAGAGTCAAATAAGTATGTGATGGGGGCAGGAGGTTGAGACCTCAGGTAAAGGAAAGTAGATGCAAGGTGCTAGGTGCAAAGGTGCAAAGATATTTTAGAAAAATGGTGATTGGTATGGTTTGGAGAGGGAGAGAAAGAGAGAGAGGAGTTTGCAAGGCTAGGCCACAAAGGACTACGTAAGTCATGCTAAAAGTTCTACATGTCAAGATCTAAAGGAGCCTACTTAAGAATTAAAACAAAAGATAAACCATTTGTTTGGAAAGCAGAAAGTGAACTGGAAGAAGGTAAAATTAGATTAGAAGGTAAAAAAAACTAGTGCACAACAAAAACCAAGCCACTCACTCTACTCCTTATCTTAGGCCTACTCTGCAGAGGTAAGAATAATCCTATCCTTTGTAGAGTTTATGGCCTTTTGCAGGGAGACTGACATTCATTAAGTGGAACTGGCAAGATACAGTAAAATAAGATACGGAAGGGATAGGGAAAGCGGATCAAGGAGAAGGTCTAATTTCTGCTTCAGGCCACTAAGTAGATGGCAGCATCACCTGCTGAAATGGGAACTTAATTAAGGCACAGCAGGTTCAGCTTGGGGCAGACAGTAAGTGCATCATTCAGGTATGTCTTTCTTTGTGAGATACATCCAACAGGGCTCTGAACTAAAGACCAGGATCTCAACATGGAACGGCCATCACTGACCCATCTGCTATGACACAGAGGATGTAAAATAACTGAGAAAGTTTACAGAAAGTGAAAATCCTCATTCAGTCACTACTTACCTAGTAATTACTATATGAACACACTGAACAAAACAAGCCTATCAGTTTTCTATTTCTGCAATCCACCCCCCACAAGCCTGGCACACATGCAGCATGCCTTCCAGGGCTCTTTTCTGCCACAGATGTACCCTCTGGCCACACTAACCAACAGAAAGCTCTTAGAAGGAAATTTTGCTGATTCTAAGTGCAGAAATGAGAACACCTCACTCTGGTTCCTAGATCCTTTTCTTAACCTATGTCCCTGAGTTTGATACTGTGTTTAATATCAGATATAACATGGAAGTTTCATTAAACATGTACAGACCTACACCACTCACAGGTGAAATTTGACTGGATCTGGAATCAACTTTAGTTGATTTAGCCTTTTAAAGCAAGCCACTGGGCACACCTGTGAGGAATTAAGCAGACTATTTGAAGTGGGAAGGGCCACCCTAAATGTGTATAGCACTTGCTGGTGGCAGCCAAGATAAAAGGGGGGCCAAGAAAGAAGCTAGGACCTGGGGCCTCAAAAACAAAAAGACTCTACAACTCCCTGGCTGCACAGAGAGTATGAAGAAATGATCCTAGCACAAAGAGGACAGAAAGCTCTAGCTGACAGGCTAATCTATTCTCTTGCTACCAATGCTGCAGTATTCCTTCCCAGATTATCAGAACCCAGTTTCTTCAGGTCTCTAACACAGACTAAATGCCACTGGCTCTCTGGGAATCCTCCAGGCTGTCAGCAGCAGACTGGGACTCCTGAGGTGCCTCATGAACCAGGTTCTCAGCCTCTCTAGTGTGAAGACAGCTGCTGTTAGTCTACCCAGACTGTATCATGTAAGTCCATATAATGAATCTTTTTAAAATATATATTCATTCTACTAGTTCTGTTCCTCTAGAGAACCTTGACCAATACAATATTTGTAGGAAAATGAATGAAACTGGAAATCAGAATGTTAAGTGAAAATAACAACACATACCATACTCAAAAAGACAAATATCACAATTTTCTCTCATATGTGGAACCTGATTTTAATTTGGAGTGTGTGTCTGAGTGTCTGTGTGTCAGAGAGAGGGAAACATGAGGGGCAGATATGAGATCTTAGAGAACAGGGAGGAAGAAAACAGGCGATTCATATGAATGAAAAGGCCATAGTGAAACCCATTATTTAGTGTGTCAACTTAAAGATATTAATTTAACTGAGGTAAAAGATATAAACTATAAGGAAAGCAATGCAGAAAAATGGGCTGTCTACCCTGACAGTTTTGAGTTTAAAAGATCCCACAAGGTCTACCTATAAGATAAGGATTAAATTAAGGAGTATCAAAGAGAAAGCCACATCTTATGGACTGGAAAGAGGGATTTGGACAGACAGGAGTTGTATTCTTCCACAGAAGTAGAGTTGCTCCCCAATTCCTGACAAGTATTATAGACAACACTTTACATGACAATTGCCATGTTGCAGGCTAGAATCAATATGTTCTCAAGAGTTCCACTCCTCAGCATATTATAGAGAGTAAGACATTCTGCGCTAGGACCTGGGGCCTCAAAAACAAAAAGACTCTACAACTCCCTGGCTGCACAGAGAGTATGAAGAAATGATCCTAGCACAAAGAGGACAGAAAGCAGTTAGGAGTTGCAGTACTGCGTTCCTGCCTGGTCCACAGACAAACGATAGTACAGGCTAGGTGACAGAGCATTCGATTGGAGTCTGAATAAAGTGTGTAATAATGAAAAAATTATTTTCATATAGTTTCTGATCCCAAGGCCCTAGGGTTGCATCTCCCAAGTAAGGGGATCTGTCCACAGCTATTTATCTATGAATCTCATGACTCCAGGCATACCTGAGATTTCCAATGGCCTAGACCAAGGTACAGACTATTTTTTTGAGGCATGAGGTCATGGTAGTTTTCCACCAAGGAAGGAAAGGTCACAGAAGCTTAACAAGTTAATTAGTTTAATCACTCATACATACAGTTGTATATTAGATGAGGTCTATAAAAGAGTTATCTCAGACATGGTCTTTAGTAAGTGATCACTTGATGTTAACTATTATTCATGCCCACAAATACAGTCATGTTTATATGCTATTTAAAGAAACATTCTAAATAGTAAACCTGCTTTCTGAACTGCTAGATCAAGGTTCCCGGGCCTAGACAGGCAATGTTCATTCTCATAAATGCCATTCCAACAACACTGTAGATACTACAAGAAAATGCAGGCCAGGGAGCTGCAAGTGAGGATGCCTACTCTTCTTACATGCAGTCAAGGAGGGGAAAACTAGGTAACAGTGAGCAAAGAGTGAGGCATGGTGCACCAGGACCATGGAAGACAGCAAACAGAAGATGCCAAGGCCTGTTTCTTGAACCAAAGATGCCACAGTTGCCCTTGAAGCTGTAGTAAAGACCGTTCAGCATACCCTGCAGGAGACTCTGCTCACATCCTGAAGGTCTTCCTCTATTCTTGTTAGAATCTCTCTTGATACTTCATATTGTATGTTGGGTTTTCCTCCCAAGCCTTCCTTCACACGTTTTTTTAGCTATTTCCACTTTCACAAACCTCCTGCATCTATCTTTCAGATCCATGGCTGTCATGGTAGCAAGAGAAGTGTGCCTTCCTGTGGGACATCCTAAAGGACTGCTTTGGTCCTTGACACCTTTGTACATGCCTGACCCTGGGCTAGCAGTGAGTCAACACCAAACACAAATGCCTATTATAACTACACTTCCTCTGTTTTTTATTTGGTTTCAACTACAAAGCATAATATTCAGTAATCAGATCTTACTTAAAATTATACAATAGCTAGGAAAATGTCTTTCTTAAAACTAGGTTATTTGATCTTGCAGGATTTACAAGTTTACTCACTCTAGCAAAATTCTGGCCCACCCACACTAAAGCCTTGAAAGCAGGTTGCTCAACAGTATGAAAATTAAAATATTAACTGAGAAACTAAGTTGATAATTATATAAAGGAAAATAGGTGGTCTATCTATCAAAGAACAGCAAAAATATGGGTTCCCTAAATGGAACAAAATCAGAGTAGATAAAAACTTACTTCTCGCCATTAGGTCCCACTCTGTTGATTAATTTTTCCATGGCTTCCTCTGTCTCCTTCAGTTTTTCTTGCAGTTGAACAAGCTCAAAATTAGCTGAAAAACAAGCATCAATCTAAGAACCATCATATGCAGCTCCGTAAGTCCTTCCAAGAAACACAGCTGGCTATGACAAGCTAATTCAGGTTAGTTCTGAGACTCAAGAGAACAGACCTGAGTCTCTCCAACTAATCTAAAGGGTGTAGTAGTCTAGACACCAAGATCAACAGAATACACTCGTGTTTAGGGGATAAATAATTCTCTCTTCCATACAGAAATACATCAGGACAAACTAAAGAAAACATACTCCTACCAAGTCACCCAGGAATAAATGTAGATGATTAACAAACAGTTCATGATCTAAACACTGCTTTTGGATAAGGTACCAAACCTTATGGAATTACTCTTTGAAAAGGAGCTAAGGTTCTGAAATGAGTTCTGTTAAACTGCATCCAAGGTCTGGAAACATATCTAAAAATTAATAATTTCAAGATTTAATAATCTACATTTCTTGAACTATGTTTAAGACCTCCATGCCCAATGTTTTCCAACCTGGTTGTTTAGGCCATGCTAGGATGTAATTTTCTTTTTTTTATTTTATGTATATGAGTATATTGCCTGTGTGTAAGTGCACCCATGTCATGCAATGCCCACGGAATCAGAAGAAGGCGTCGGATTCCCCTGAAACTGGAGTAATGAATGGTTGTTACCTGCCATGTGGATGCTGGGAATTGAACCTGCATCCTCTGCAAGAGCAACCAGGCTTCTTAACTACTGAGCCATCTCTCTAGCCCTGCATTTTTCTTTATAAAATTGATTGTTATTATTTTTTATGTGTACGAGTGCTATGCTTGCTCATTATATAAGCACCCTAGGTCTCTATTTCATACCTGAGTATACTCCCAGCCAACTATACTGTTACAAAATATATTATCTTAAAGGCCTTTAATGCTGTTGGAACAAATTGTATATACACAGTTAATATCCATGGAGTGCATACTACATAGTGCTTAGGTTAGTTTTATTTTTTACACAATTCATAATTGAAGGATGATTCTCACTGCCATCACCATTATTACAAAAAGTAGTCTTAGGAATTCATTTGATCTTTTGATTTACTTCTTTCTACCTCAAATGTATTATACAAGATACAGTGCTTCTTTTTAATTTTATTATTAGAGTGTGTATTGTGTGTGTCTGTGTCTGTGAATATAAGTGCATGTGTACCATGTCATATGTGCAAGTCAGAAGACAATTTTAGGGACTCGGTGTTTGTTTCCCACTCTTCTGAGACAGGGTCTCTCCCGTGGTCTCTGTTGTACTGCATTCCAGGCTAGCTGGCCTGCAGGTTTCCAAGTGATTCTCCTGACTGCACCTCCTGGCTCACTGTACAAGTGCTGGGACTACAGCTGCATGCCACCACATCTAACTTTTTGTTTTGTTTTGTTTTGTTGGGTTTTTTTGAGACAGTCTTCCTGTAGCCCCAGTTTACCTCGAACTCACTATGTAGATCAGGCTGGTCTTGGCTCACAGAGATCTGCCTACCTCTGCCTCCCGAGTGCGCCACCACACCTGGCTCCCATCTAACTTTTCTACATGAGTTCCAGGGATCAAACTAAAGGTCATCAGGCTTGTGCAACAAGTGTTTCAACGCACTGAGTCATCTCACTAGTCCAGGACTTGCTGCTCTTTAGAGAGTCCACATTTTTTTTTAATTACTGATATATTTACTATCTCATAGAGAGAGGAACTTTCCTCAGAGATTCCTTGACTATTCAGGATTTCCAAAAAGGATGCAGAATGTGACGGGGTATTTAGTCCAATAGAAAAACCCAGGAGTCAATCCAAAAAGTAGGTATAGCCTAGGGCAGATGCTCAGTCTCACTTCATTCTACTAATGCCCTTCTTTTAAAAATCCCTGATAAGACTTCATTACCCATAGGTAGAAAGCAGAAATCTGCTTGCTCTTAACCAACTCCAAAACTTCTTTCCCACAGCTGCTCTCCACCAACCCCCTCTAGACATCTGCAAGCTCAACTTTTCATGTTTGTCTATGCGCATACTGAAGCTACCCAGAAGTGATTCCCACAATGCCTCTGACAAGTCCCTTCTTTCCAAGTAGTAGCAACATTTTTACAAGATTTTTTTTTTTGCACATAAGTATACACGTGTGTTACATGCAAGTGAATATGCTGGTGTTTATGCATGGATGCACATGTGGAGACTAGAAGAGGACACAGTGTCTTCTATCACTCTGCCTTATTCTCTTAAGATGGGGTATCTCTCTTTGAACCAGAAGCTCAGTTTTAGCCGGACTGGCTGGCAAGTGGGCTCCCAGGATCTGCATGTACCTGTTCACCAATACTGGGGCATGCACAGCCATACCCAGCTTTTTACACAAATGCTGATTTGAACTCAGGTCCTTGTGCATGCTTAGCAAATGCTCTTACTCCCTAAGCTATCTACCCACCCCCTAGGTATTTTTCCCAACACTCATTCTAGTCTATAAATTCTTAGAAAAATAGGTTGTGCTGTATACTTTTCATTTCCCTAGAGAGCATAGAAGATTTTAGCAATAAATATTTGATGATCACATTTCAAGACTCCCAAGTGTTAAACTCTCCCTAGAGCTAATAACCAAGTGTGGCAACAATGCAATTTCTTTGCCACAGGTTTCCTTTTTGTGGAATAAAGGCATTTGCTAAAAATATTTTGCAGCCTGGAAGTGAAAAGTAACCAAACTACATATTAACATTGACTCCCAACATGCAGCAATGTAAATGGGCGGTTTTGTAGTTTTTGTAACATATTTCCCTTAAAAGTCCAGTATCAATACAGAAACTTTTGAAACTTCCTGGAGCTAAGGTAAAAATGGCATCAGATTAATTTGGAACGACTTTTGAGAAATGCTTTTAAGACACACCCACAGTCCCCCTGGCTGTATTCCAGCTTCTGACTCAGTCACACTGTGAACACACAGGGAAAGAGCACTTACTAATCTTCCTGTGGGTGTTTCCTGGTGGTGCAGTGAAGCTCCGATCCTCTGAGGTTTTCCCCTTTGAAAGCTGAGGATTGAAGGACGTACAGCACATCAACAGCAGCTCAGAACCTCAAAGTCATGGAACCCCTCATATTAAATGGAAAAACAAAACACTAAAAAGGTAGAAGGCAAAAATTAAGTAGGAAATCAAACCAAAACCAAGTATCAACATTAGAGAACTATCTCCAAAAAGGAAAAAGTCACTGAAAGAGCCAAGTAAAACTGAACAAGGCACAAGGAAAACAAAATCTCCCTACAGTCATTCATTTGCTCTCAAAGGAAAAGAGAGGTTTGCAGTATCCAATAGCAATCTCATAGACTCAATTCAGGCTGCCTCCTGGCTGAGCAGGAACTGCAGTCACCTCAGCTTATGCAGTCAGGAGTATAAGAGAAGTTTATGTTGCCCCTTCACAGAGCACAAGGTTGGTCAACAACACCTGCCTGAAGGTACAACTTGACTGAAGGTCACCTCACAAGACCCAGCCTGACTCCCAGAATAGGAAACGGCAGGCTTCAGTTCATGATATGGCAGTTCTGTCCAGAGAATTGCTAGAGACGATATTAAAAACAGCACCTTGGGTTGGAGGGGAAAAGGAGAACAAAGTGACACTGGAACCATCACTGGGTGGCCTTGAAGTGGTCACTTGGAAATCATGGTGCCAGTCCTAAGAACAACCTCTTCTCTGAGCACCTTTCAGCTTTTCAGTTTACAGAGATGCTTTCTTTTCCCCTGAATTATACTGTTCACTGGATAATGAACTAGAAGATCCTAGTTCAAACCTAGGTTCTACATTTTTTAGTTGTAAATTCTGTGGCAACTCGAATTCTATGCCAAGATTTCCCATCTGTAAAAATGA
Source organism: Eospalax fontanierii (assembly GCA_035773235.1). NCBI lineage: Eukaryota > Metazoa > Chordata > Mammalia > Rodentia > Spalacidae > Eospalax > Eospalax fontanierii. The sequence goes on from CM069524.1 coordinate 173,717,181, forward strand.
GATAGTAGCTATCCTAATCAACTCACAAAGAAGAGGCAAAGTTTAAAGAGATAATGTACTTGAAAGAGCTGTAGTCATTCTAAAGGGTTTTTATTACAATGACATTAGGTTTTCACTGACATGATATAATTAAGATGATTCCACCTACCTTAAATAGAATGTATAGTATATACAAAAAAATCCCAAAGCCATAGATTGGAATAATCTGGCCCATCAGTCCTCTTCCACTACCTCCTCCTCCTCTACCGCCTCCACTGGATCCTTTGGCCTTTGCAAAAGCCTCTGCAAGGTGAGACCTCTGGAAATGAGTCCCAGGGCTCTGGCCATCTGAGGGTGCTGAGTGATGATGCATTATAGGTGGAAATCGGCCCAATTTTCCTGAGAAAATAAATTCATTAACTTTAGCTCTTCTATTTTAAATATGGTGATTACAAAAACATCTCATGCACTAATGTACAAATAATAAGAAATTCAAACATTTTCAAGAAAAAACAGGGACCTGATTAGAAAGACAGATATCGAAGAGTAGGAAGCATGCTGTGGTAATCTCTAACATGCTCACTAGATCCTTTTCAAACTCTTCCTTCTGGGTCCATAGCTAAACCACATTTTTTTGGCCTCTTGCAGAGTTAAATATAGCATGTGACTAAGTTCAAGTCAAAGGACTGTGAATGACTACACTAGTTCTTCAAGACTTGGCCTATAAACCTTCCCATAGATTCAACTACATGATCACTATATGTTGTAAATGGTACATCCTCCATCGAATAGGGTTCCTAAATAACTGTGTGGCACAGGGCCTTTCACTGCTGCTATCCCACTACCTTGGAGCCATCTGGACCTATTGTAGAAGTGAGAAATAAACTTCTATTGTGTCAGGACCATTAAATACTTCTTTCAGTGGTTAGCTGTCCCTATCTAATACAGATAAGGAAATGGAATGTAGCCTCAGGGGAAAACAGTACCAGAAACTGGAAAGCCATCAGGATCCAGGCTGGCAACTTTCACACTCCAGCTCAAACTGTCTCCTCTCTGCAGAACTATAGGCTTTTCCCTTTGTTTCTCTGCACACATCTTCAGTCTCCTTTTCGTCAGGTAATTTCTGTAATTTCTTTGTGCACATAGCAGAAGATAGTCATCCCCAAACCTTTCAACTTCCAAGTCCTTCAAGAAACTAAGACTGATCCTAATTCCAAATTCTTCAGAAGAAGACTGAGTGAGTACACAGTGTGGGGGAGGTAAATGTCCCTCTCTAACCAGCTATAGCTGAGCAGATGGGATTCATACAATACAAACAGGGTCAAAAGGACACAACTTTGTGAAAGGAAGAGCCTAGAATAGGGAGAGAGCCATCTATTTTCATGCATTTTTTTTAACTCCATCAAGAGCAGTCAAAAGTTCACAAGCCTCAGAATCACAGGGGAGAAAAGAGGAAAAATATGCCTTCAAAAGGCCACACAACAAGAATACATGAAGAAGCAGTGTGGGCAACACCAGAGCAAGGGCCGCCAGAGAGCACAGGGACCACAGGTAAGACTAGAAACCCAAAATTTGTTGGGTTTGAGTTCAGCCAAACTAGGAATTCCTGTTTAACAGGAATTAGATCATGTATATGATTAGGAAGAATGAGATCAAGGGAAAAACTATAACATTTTAAACTGATAAGGGATTAAATATCTACAATATAAAAGGAAAGTCTTCCATTTAATGACATCACAGGAAACTACAAAAATAGATGAAAAACCTAAGAAGCCACAGAAAGGGAGTCTAATCGACTATCACTGTACAGACAGTGAACTCAAAATACAATGACCAAATGCATAAAGTAGTGAGAGAGCACTTGACACCCACCAGAAGGGCATGAGTTGACAAAAAGAAAGGCTGGGGACATTATGGGGGGAAAGAATTCTCAAGCACTGAGGTACAAGCACATGCGCACTGCCACCTGCAAAGTGATCTGTCTGTGTTCTCAAATGAGGTTTGTAGGTGAATTACAGACTACAGATGTGTACGAGAATGCTCTCTGTGATGATGTGGCAAGGAGCTTCAAGTAGCTCTGAATTCCATGGCTGGAAATAAAAACTGAAATGGAGTAGATAAACATATGAAATATGATATATTGTTAGAAGTTATACTGTAAAGTGTCTACAGTCAGGCACGGTGGCACACATCTATAAACCCGGCACTTGGAGGTTGAGGCAGGAGGACCCTTCCCTTCTTTCTTACCTGACGTACAGAGCTGACTTAAAGCTAGCCTTCCTACATAGCATGTCATTGTCTCAGTGAGTACAAGGCTCTTTTTTTCTTTTAGTACCTTTGTGTGTGTGTGTGTGTGTGTGTGTGTGTGTGTGTATTCACATGTGTCTCTTGAGATAATCTGATAGATGAGGTGGCTAAAATTCAATAAACAAGATTTAATATATGTAGCAATATGCTGTCAGACTGTTTTACCAAGTGACTAGGCCTTTAAAACCTGACCTTAAAAATTAAAATCAGATAATTACATAAAGATATCATTTTATAGTTTTTAAACTGAAGAATGATGATGCTGTCACAATCTCTCAGTCATAAAGATTTATTAGACATGTGTTTTGTCAAAATTCTGCCATGAGTAGAAAAAAGCCATAAACAAAGTAGAAATAAAGTTTCTGCTGGGAAGATTTACACAAAGCAGTATGTCAACAACAAAGACAAACAAGCAGCCATATCACCAAGGTCTTCATTACTACACGAATTCCATCTTTACACACGGAGAGGAGGTAAACATTATAAGAAGAGAGTCAGAGTCATCAGAAATGAGAGACTGAGGAGAACAAGGAAACACTACCAGGTTAGTTTGGCACCATTTAGGAAAGCAGCAGGAGTTAAGGAGAGGGTAGAAGAGACGGGGAAGACCTTGCACGCTAAGCTGTGGTAGATGAATTTGATACCCCAGATCTTGTCAAGAAACTGACTTAATGAGAAAGGTGCTTGCGGGGATTCAACTAGCAGTTGAGTACAGGGTCTAATAAAGAGGGAAAATCGGGTCTGAAAAAATAGCAAAAACCTATTATAGTAAATCAGCACTGAGATGCAAGTGCCTGAGGTGAAGGCTAAACCCATAAAAAAGAAAGGCTAGGTCCAAGGCCATAGGCATGCAATTAGCAGAAGCATTTAACATCAAAAAGAGCACAAAAATATTCCAAGATGAAGAACTGAAGGCCCTGAGGGAAGATAGTGGAGAGACTAGGAGGGCTAGAGTTGGGAAACTGAGCACTTATTAGATTCCAGGCATTGGTGGAATACAGCAAAAAATGCTATTAGACTGTAGTTTGGCTCGAGAGGAAGCTCCGAACTACCTAAATGGCAGAACTAATGAAAACAGAATGAACTCTTCCCAATACCAAAGGGACTAAGGACTATGTATACTACTACACAAAGGAAAAAAAGAAAAGTGAGTGACTGAAGACAAAAGCAAACTAGTGTCAGAAAAGTCAGAAGGCAGAATTCAAAGCAACTGAAAAGCCTAGAAGAATAACCTGATTAAAAGCTGGGTGTGGCTGCACACCTGTACACAGCACTGATGAGGCAGTGGCAGGAGGATCTAGAGTGGCTGGCTATTTCTTGGGCAGAAAGTCTCAAAAAAATAAAACAAAACACCAACCCGCTTGAAGACTAATGGCAACCCCTGTTTTCAGATACAACATATTCTTGAGAAACGGGTGGACATCAAATGGTGTCCCAACTGACCTGCTTAGACAAAAACAGAAACCAGAATATAGCATGGTCTTACTTTCTAAAACTTCAGTTACCCACAGTCAACCATGATCTAAAAATATTAACTGGAAAATTCCAGAAATAAACAATTCATAAGTTTATAAATAAATTTTTAAAGTTTACTCACCACTCTCAGTAGTATAAACATTCATGCCACTGGACTCTCCTGCCTAGGACATAAATCACTGTTGTATCTACAGGAATCATGAGTTACCTGCCTACTAATGACTCGGCATTCCCTCAGTTATCAGGGTAACTGTGGTAGCACTGCTCAAATAACCCTTATTTTACTTAATAATGACCACAAAGCTCAAGGGTGGTGACACGGCGATTTCATCACTGCATATCACTATAATTTTTCTATTTTATTATAATTACTATTACTTATTACTGTGCCTAATTTACAAACTTCAAAGACACACACACACACACACACACACACACATGGAACAGAGAAAGAAACTAAGGTCTAGCCTCTCAATAAATGTATAGGGACAGCCACACCATATTCCATGGTCATGTGTAAAAATAATGAAAATGGGTCTATACCTTGCATTATAATAAAATATCACATGGATTAAAGATTTAGGTATAACAGCTAAAATGCTGTTAAACAGATGTAAGTCTTCAAAACCTTGGATTAGGTCATGGTTTCTTAACACAAAAAAACAACAAACCAAAAAAGGTAAATCGACATCCAAATTTAAAACTTTTGTAGTACAAAAGTCACTATCAAGAAAATAAATACAGCCTTCCAACAAGCTGGTTATTTACTCATATGAATCCACAGCAATGATGAAAGCATGCATAAAGTCCTACACAAGCTCAAATCAGACAAAACCCCAGCATGGACATGGGGAAGTGGGTAAGAAATCCCAGTCCAACCTAAGGAACTCTGGGCAACTGATGGCTGCTGAGAAGAAGAAAGACAGTGTTTTACAGGGATGGGACTCTTGATGGGCCCAGTGGATGGACTCACACTGAACGACATTTGGGGACACAAATCAGATTCTATAGGCCATACTATATATAAAAGAGTACATTAAATTGAGCAAGGGGGCTGGGAGAGGGGTGTGGAGGAGGGTAATCCAAGTACCATTCAACTATATTGTATGGAAAAAAAATCATAAAAATTCAATAAAATTTCAATTATTAATAAAAGAAAAGAAAATGAATATAGACTACTGAATGGGAAAAATATTTGCATGTAAGTTATCTGATACGGGTTAATATCCAACTTATAGAAAGAATTTTCTTTTTTAAAAAGATGTGTTTATTTGATTTATTATTTTATGTGTATTCAGGTTGTCTGGGTGAGCTTATGTACACCATCTACATGCAGAAGCCTTCAGAAGAGGGCATTGGATCCCTTGGAGTGGAATTACAGACAATCGTAAGATTCCATATGGGTGCTGAGAATTAAACCCAGGTCCTCTGCAAGAGCATTAAGTGCTCTTCCCACTAAGCCATCTCTCCAGCCCCAATAAGCTGCCTTTTTAAAGTCATGTATCTTACTACCTGGACTTGATACTTATTATCAATCAAGTTGTGGTCCAGATTCTTGTGAGTACTGTTATCTTAGTCTGTTTTCTGTTACTACAATAAAATATCTAAGGTTGGGTTCAATACAAAGAAACTAGTTTATTTAGCTCATAGTTTTGAAGGCTCAATGTCCAAACTGCAGGGGCTGGCTTTCATGAGGGCTTCCTGGCTATGTAAGGTCACAGCAGGAAACAAGTGAGGACAAAAAGATACAGAAAGCCAAATAAGAGGAGTGGTCAGGCTTGATCTTTCATAACAAGCCTTCAGAGAACTGAGGTCTTCTGAGAACTACCTTAATCTCTTTTGAGGGCAGCACAGTGACCTAAGGACCTCTAGGCTGTACCACCTCTTAAAATACCAACGATGGAACCAACCTTTGTGGGAGAAACCATATCCAAGCCATAGCAAAGCAGCCAGAAAACTTAGTGCTTCCACTAGAAGTTCATGCTACCTCTGCACAGCTCTGACTGACAGAGGAGTGTGGGGTCTGGGTCTATCTTATTGAGCAAGCCAAGCAACCCCAGATACTCTGAAAGGACTGTAGGAGTCTGGCCTGCTCTGCCTGATGCAATAACCTAGGTCCCAGGAAGCCACTGCAGGCCTCAGAAGTTGCTTCATCTCCCCCCCCCACCGACAAAGATCACCTCAGACCAGAACCAGGTTTTGGGGTTTCTTTTCCTCATCCCTAATTTCCACGTCAGCCCTACAACCTTCCCGCCTTTACCTAAAGACCCCACCTTTAACTTTCCTCCCTTCTGTAATGACCAGAAAGGCCTCCCTATAAAAACCTCTGCCTTGGTTTCAATAACTGAACTGCCCACTGACACAGTCTCCCGGGAATCTCTCCCACCGCACTCTGAGCCACCTGAGGACCTGTTCGATTGTCCTCCATTCTCTGGGACAGCTGGAGCACAACAGCCATGCTGAAGATGGAGACCCACCCACAGAGAAGGGTATGTGTGTGTGAGTGCATGAGGTGTGTATATGTGAGTGCATATGGTGTGTGTGTGTGTGTGTAGTGGATGTATGTGTGTGAGCAGATGAGCAAATGCATATGCTCATGTGGGCTCACAGAGGTCAGAGGAGGATGCTGGGTGCCCTGCTCTGTGACTCTCCATCGTATTCCTTTGAAAACATTTCTCACTGTATCTGGAGTTAGGTTTGTCTCTACCTCCCATATCCCTAGGGTTACAGATGTGTTCATGGACAGGCTTGACTTTTTACATAGGTTCTAGGGATTTAACTCAGGTTCTTAGGCTTGCACAGAAACCACTCTTAACCACTGAACCATCTCCCCAGCCCCACAACCTTCTCTACATGGAGTTGAGGAGTGATTCATTGGGAGTAAGAATGGAAGAACAGAGTGGAGTTTCAGAAACACTGACTGAATCATGATGAGACAAGAAGGAAAGAAACATGCAAGGAACTGAGAAGCCTACTTCAGAATGAAAAAGAGGTGATTCATGATATCACGGAGGCGCTGACAGAGTTGATAACACTACTTTCAAAAGTGGGAGATGAATCTTGAGAGAAATGGAACCCACAGGCTGGACAGTAAAAGTAAGTTTCATTTCCTAGGAGTCTGAGCAGTTCACCTTTTGCATATAGGTTCCCATATTTACTACTGAACACTTACAGAGACAAAAATGATAAATAAAGCTTAGTACCAGCTTTAAGGAGTTTACAGATAAAGAGTGTAGTTACAGTGTGTGTTGACTCTGCCTTACCATCAAGTCAATGGCTTTTCTCAGTTCTGCAACACAAGAGACTATCAATAAATATTGATTAACCTGAAATAAATCTTTGTCAAGTTTTCTCACCTTGATATATGTATCACTCTCCTGAGCTGCCTGGTCATTCCATTTGTTCCTTATTAATCTGTGTCATTGGTTCTTAATCTCACGAAGATTTTGTCCAATTTCTCTTCATCCTTCCCTTTTGTAAATTTGTTCATTCTTAAGGAATTCATTATCATTATCAAGCGGTATATCCACAGTCCTCACTTCTAAGTTCTTTCTTCCTATGTCTAACACCAATTCCTACACGTTTTCATATCATCTCAAACCTGAATGAAACTCATTTTCACCTTCTAAACTCTGCCTTTGTAGATTCATTCTCTCAAACCTTTGGGCTTGTCCCAAAATTTCTATAATCAAGAATACACTGAAGATGGTGTGCTGGGGTCAGAACACTAATGACGGAAGGCACTCTTCTCTCTAGAAAGATAAATGTCCTCAATTGGGAAGCCTCACTTCTTAGATCTTGTTTCCTAAAACTAAATAACCTAATTGTTTTAAAAGGCAATAATAAAGCATTCAGAAATTTCTACTTAACATGATTTTTAGAGAAAAAATTTGCAATTATCAAATATGCACAAAAGAATAGATAGTAATATATCACACTTGCGTATCTAGCACCCAGGGCTCTTGCCCTCACAATCCTGGTGACAGACACAACTCCAGGTTTGGTGCTTAGTAATCATATCACTTAATAATGGGAATACATTCTGAAAACTGCAGTGTTAGACTTTGTTGTATGAAGAGCAAAGTACTTAGTGAAATTATAATGTCAATGCCATAAGGCAATCTCATCTTATGGCACACAACAATAAACTCTAGCAGCCTCCATATGTCCATCTTCTCACTCAGCCCTTCCATCTAACCCACTTTGCTGTTCACTGTTTTGATGTTTTCTGCTAACTTACTACTTTTTTTTCATCCTCTATTAACTGCCCTTCAACCAATTCATCTAATATGCTTAACCAGGGCCTGCTTCAGGCATTCAATATACACAGTACCTACACCTAAAACAGGACTGTATTAGACTATGTGCTTTTAGATTTCACTTAAGTATACATCCATTAAAAACAGGCAATATTGAGCTGGAGAGATGGCTCAGTGGTTAAGAGCACTGGCTGCTCTTGCAGAAAACCTGGGTTCAATTCCTAGCACTGATATAGGGGCTAACAACCATCCATAACTCCAGTTCCAGGCAATCTGATGCCCTCTTCTAACCTCTGTGGGCACTGCACAACACAAGTGCACTTACAGACATGCAGGCAATACACTCATACACATACAATAAAAGTAACAAATAAAACGTTTTTAAAATAGGCAATATTGTCGTGAATGCTCTGAAAATCTGTATTGGGAATGGATGGTGGTGACAGCTGTGCAGCAACACGGACAGACTTGATGTCATTAACTGTGTCCTACGATGGCTAGAATCATAAAATTCTGTTGCATTCAAACGTTATCACAACTTTTAAAAGACTGACATCATGATATTGTACTCCACTTACACTTTTTTCCCCTTTTTATCTTGGAGTGATCAATATTTTGGCCCAGAATGCAGCCATGCTAATATGCAGTTTAGTTCCTCCAAACTGCTAAGCAGCAGCTTGCTGTATGACCTCTTCAATGTATTTACCAATTCTCCAGATAAAGAACTTTATATTATTTCCAATCTTTCACTATTACAGAGTTTTAGATTTTGAACAGGATTTGTGAGAATTTTTTATACTGTGTTTTAATGGGGCTGACAGGTGGCTCAGTGGGGAAAGCACTTGTCATACAAGAGTCGGGACCAGAATCTATATTCCCAGAACCCCTGTAAAGCCAGACTCAGCAGCCTGTGATTGCGATTGGGGCATTCCCGTGGTGAGATGGAAAGTGGAGACAGAAGGACCCAGAGGCTAGCAGGCCAGCTAGCCTGGTGCACACAAGCTGCAAACAAGAGGTCCTGTCTCAAGACCAGGTGGAGGTGAGGTCTAACACCTGAGGGTGTCCTTTGACTTCCACATGTGCATTGTAGCATGTGTGTGCACCACACACACATCACACACAAACAAAAGCAAGAAATTTTGCTTTAAAGAAACAGATGAGGGCCAGTGACATAGCTAAGCAGGCACCTGCCAACAATCCTGATGACCTGAGTTATCCTGCATAGTAGAACTAACTCCTGCAGGTTGTCCTCTAACCTCCACCTGTGCCCATGGCACTGTGCCATGATACAATGCCCACTTCTCCACCCTACTAACTAAACATATAAATGCAATAAAAAGTGTTAAAAGAGCCAGATGAAAAGATCAGAATAAAAACACTATGACATTAAAATCTGCAGGTTTCCAAGCAGAAAACTGCCATGAGAGTGCCTCTAAGGTATTTCACTGTGCCACAAAATGGAATTTGACTAGATCTTAATAGTTTACTGAAGCTTTCCCCATATTCAGGTTTATTTAACCATTAAGTTTTCATTTAGCATACCATCTAAGCTTGGCTAAAAACTTACTGGATTTTACAGAGTGAAGTTTTACTTTCCCTTGTTAATAACCACCCTTACTGCTAGCAAAACAAAATGAAAACAAAAGCACACTCCCGCACTATTAACAAAAGAGCTTTCTGAAAATAACACCAACCATCTTTGCCATCATTCTTGGCAAATAAGTCAACAAAGAACTGTGTGCACTTACATTTTTCATTCTAGCAGTTCCAGAAAGGTCTTAATGGGGCAAATAAATCAATAGGGAACTGGATGTATTTCTATCTCTGCTAATCACAATTCAAGAAAGGTCTTAGTGGACCAGTTCCTTAGGATATAGAAGCTTCCCCTGAACACTGAAGTCATTAAAGAGGCCATATTCAACTCAGCATTACTTAATATAAGAGCCAGAACTGTTTCTTCTTCACCAGCCTCCTGTATGGGTCCCATCTACCTGTCCTCTTTCATTTAACTTGCTTGACTGTCCACTGTCTTGATGTTTTCTGCCAATTAAACCAAGGTTTTTTTAAATCTTTTATCAAGCTCCCCATAATCGAGCCATCTGACACAGTAAATAACAGAGATAATCACTGCCCAGGTTGCACAGCATTGGGCCTTGTTCATGCTCTCCACTTGATGTATGTCACTTTTCACTATTTTGTTTGTACAATAATCCTTCTAAGGCATAATCTGAATTGCTGTTGTCATTTCTCAGGTAAAGGCTTTTAATAGTTCCCACTAATGGCAAGACACCAGAGACAGCAGATAAAAGCAGAATGAGCACGTGCACTTTCTTCCTTTCTTCTTTCTTTTCTTTTATTCTTTTTCACTTAGATACTGGTTAAGATTTTTGTCCATGCCTTCCAGCCTCTAAGTCTATGGCTATATTCAAGAACTGTGTAATGTATCTTACAGCCTCTCCTTGAATGGGTTAGGAAACATTAACATCTTCCACAAAGCACAATTTGTACTCAATTGTAGCCTTTCTCTATCTGTATTCCTTGAAGGGAAACTCTGTCAAAACATCCATAGAATTGGGCCCACTTCCTGACAGCATGCAGTCCAGTGCAAAGCCCAGCCTTCCTAGAAATCACCTCACCAGGCCCAATCCTTCAGCTGGCTCTTCCTAATGCTGAGTGAGCTGTCCCACAATTCCCAGAGCTGTGCATTCTGCCTTGCTACAACTTAACTCTAGGTATGTTCTTGCAGCCTCTGGCTAGAGTAAAAGCAAACTTAAATAAAAGTATGGTTGGTGTTTTATTTATGTTTGGGTTCCCTCCAGAACATGCTCTGGGTCTTGTGTGCTGTACTATTTGTTGACTTAGTCTAGAAAAATTAAACTGTGTCTGTTGGCCTTTATTGGAATCTCAAAATCCAGCCTAGTCACTTACGGAGCCAAAACTTGGTTTCTTCTTCATTATCCAGCCCACTTTCAATTTCATTGTTTCTAGAACACAAACAGCAATAAGGATGACAGATCAAAGTGTTCCACACCCACTCACCTCTAAGTTTCTGAACTTGAAAAATAACTGATTTACACGTGTACAAAAGCTCTGAAACTGATTCCCATTATTTTCTGTTCATTCCCCTAACAAATAAAGAATAAAATGACCATTTGAAATGAAAATAATTTCCTAACTCCTGATCACTTCTTTGGAGCAGATAACTAATGTTTTAAAAAGAATTAAGAAATGGTAAGGTACCAGAATAATTTATTTGTCCTCAGGCCACTTACATACCAATACATAAAGCACTAAAGTAACAAAGAATTATTGTATGTATGTCACATAATGAATACATATGTATATATTTTTGTAGCTTAAAGAGATCAAGATTCAGTGAGTCCTGTTCCACTTGAGAACATAGATCGAGGGGAAACAAGACCACTGAGAAGTGGTCAGTAAGGAAACCTCCTTTATAAGCATTCAAAGTGAAATGTTCACTGGACAGCATGGCAGGCATGCCCAGATTTGGGACTTTGGGAGCATCAAAGACTTCCAGCCAGTGTAGGTGGTAGAGACAGGACTCTGCTAAAGCCAACTCTGGCATACAAGCAGCACACTGTCATCCTGGAGGATTCAACTACCCTGACGCAATTCAAAGTCTGATTCAAGTAACACCAGAAAGAGTCTATCAGTATGCTGATGCTTTTATGTCCCATCATAGGGATACAAGATGGCAGAGGAACGACTACTGTTACCAAAGAAGGGATACCATCTCAGTAATGTAGCAACAAAAGTCGAAGTTGCGTGGTACAGACTCAAGAAAGACAGAGTTAGGAAGTTTTTAAAAAGGCACAGTATCATGGCATGAGACCTGAGGAAAGCTCCTAAAATACAATTCTGACCGGGCATTTCAAAAAGTCTTCAGTAGGTAGGAAGAAAGAAGAAAAGGCAGATCTACACTTTGACCTTGTAAAAGGATAGAATGATTGACAAACAAATGAGTAATCAGCATGAAAGTGTCAAGGTTTCCAAAAGCTACATGAGAAGACCAAGGTCTAAAATAAATTAAGAGTTAAAAAAAAAAACTAGCAAAAGAAAAAGGGTATTTTTAGTGAGGTTCAAAGCAAAAGGTCAACTTGCCTGATAACGAGTAATGCAGAAAAAGTTTTCGGCCTTTACTTTGTTTCTGTCATTCTGTCAAAGGGGTCAAACAGTACATTAAATGGAGAATTAACAAAACTTGGGGGAGGAAAAGGAGTTCTAGAGGAAGATAAATTCAAGTCTATTCCCCAATAATTTCTACCAACAGAACTGAGAAATAAAGTCACTCAAGTAAAGGAAGTTTTATGAATTATAATGAAAAAACACAAGTCTTTAAAGAATGAAGATAACCTGTTGTTCCTGTCAACAGAATGCAGAGAGTGCTTGGTGGGCTTCACAACTCCAGAGAAGCGAGAAACCTGTGGCCCTTCACTAGAGCCTAAAAGGAGCTTTCCAGCAGAGGGGTGCAGAGACATGGGAGGGAAGAGACAGCATTGTTTTCTGATTATAAAAGAACTGCATGCTCCTACAAAGAAAGTGCAAAAACACATAAATAATTCCGTGATCCAGAAATAACTGTTAAAATGCTGACATATTTCTAGCAAATACATGTTTTTACTTTGCTTGTATCATACAGTATTCTTAGGTCATTTAAAGCTTTTTGTGAATATAATTTACAAGATTCATAGTAGTTTATTACATGGATGCATGAACATCTATGTATCCATAAAATAAAATAATGTTAGTGGGTACAGCTTACAAATGCTAACAGTGGAAACCATGATGCCTAGGAGCTAGCATTCATTAGGTCATTCACTCATTCTTTCATGTGTTTAATAAATAGTATTGCCTATAATGTGTAGGCCTGGTCTACAACAGGACATACAGCCATGAGCAAAGCAAACATAAATCCCTGCCCTAATGGGCCTCCTTTCTAAATGTAAAAGAGACAGTAAAGATACTGATAAATACCAAGGCGAGTGAGATTTTTTGGCTAAAGTTGTCTGAAGTCTACAGTCACCCTTTAACCTGGACATAGCAGAGAACACAGCAGATTGCATTTCAGTGAAGATGTGAAGAGGAAGGAAAGGTACACGGACACACCCCGAAGAGGAGACCTGCAGGCAGAGGACAACGCAGTGCAAGGAACTTGAATGGGGAGCATGTCTGGAACATTGAAGAAACAGTAAGGAGATGGCCGGTGTTTCCAAAGCCAGTGGGAAACAATGAAAAGCAGAAAGATCTAAGCAACCAATACAGCTGAGACAGATGGTAAGCAAAGACTCTGGATGGAACAAGGAATAGCCTGGGGGAAAAAAAAATCTAAGAGGATGAAGTTCTGAGACAAATTTAAGCAGGAAAAATGCAACAAGAAAACTACAAAGTCCCATATTTGGCTCCAAAACATCAAGTGTAAAAAAAATGGACAAAACCTAGACATGTACGCAAAAGAAATGGCTTACGATCTCGACACACTATAACCAACTCAGCAAATAAAAATGCCCAGACTTTAAAGCCATCCTCAGAAAGTATTAAGTTCAGAAAACTTTATAGAGGAAGGAAACAGACTGCTGACTGCTGTTTGATGAGCTGACTGATTTCCACTCTGGCCATTCCCAGTTCTAGACGCCCCTTCTAAGTACCCTGTGTGCAACTACTTATGTGAGAAGTGGATCAGGGAGCTATAGAAGCTAACAGAGGAAAAGCATAATACTAGTCTTCAAATTCCCAAACTCATGGACTTTCCTCTCTAGACCACCTCCCTCTGTTCCTATTATGGTCAAGACTATCACCCTCTACCCACTCTCCCAGGACTCAGAATAGTTTACAATGTCTGTCTCTCACCTGTCACTTCTGTATAGAAAAATCCCCTGAAATTGTTTTCTTCCCTCCAACACAATGCTGACAAGCTTCCTTGCAGCACCCCATTTTCCCTTTGGAACTACTCTCAACTCACAGTATGTTAATCAGCACAGCTAGCATACTCTTTCTCCTCACAGCATGGTAAGCTATTGTTCTCTGGAAAACAGGGGTGGAGTCAGATTGAGAGTAGGGGAGAAAGAAAAGGCCCCTTTGTGTTCTCCCAGCAGAAGCATGTGAGCATGCAATGCCCTGAACCATCACGAACATCATTCCTATCCTGAGATGGCAAAGAGTGGACAAGACTGATGTGAAAGGAACCCAGAAATGAGGCAGTTATATAAGAAGGCTGAGCCCTGATGACACAATCTATGGATCAAACCACCTGGAAACTGATTCTAATACTGTCTTTTCATTCACACAGCACAATAAATGCTATTCCTGTCAGATAACTCAGTTTGCATCTTCAGCATGCTAAGTGATAATCTCAAGGCCAATAACTAGTGACTTTCACGGTGTTGTTCTTGATGTAACCCCATGCCACACCTTCCTCAACTGTTCAATTGGGCTCTTGGAGTTTGGGACCCCCAAGAGCTCAGTGTCTCACTTGTATACAACAACCTTCTCCCTCAAGAACTCTCCCCACTGTGGCCTCCACACTGCTCTCAGGGTGTCCTTCCTAAAATCAAACTGAATGCTCTTCTCAACTTATGACCTATGCTTTGTAGGATAAAGTTCAGGCTTTTTTTAAAAAAATCTTTTTGAGATAGGGTCTCCCTATAGCCCCAGTTAGCCTTGAACTCACAGAGATCTGTCTGCCTCTGCCTCCTCAGTGCATGAGATACCACAGCCTGCCTTAGACTCCTTAACTAAGTAAGGCTTTAGAAAGCACCTTCACAATTTGATCTCTGTCAACGTCTTTGGCCTCAGCTCTTAGAATTCTACGACTTTTTCAAAAGTTTATGTTTCATCTACCTGAGATCCCCCTTTCAACTGGATGATTAAAAATAAGTAAATAAATTGTACATACACTTTAGAGTTGCTTCCTTAATTCAGTCACAGAATACAAAGCTAGTTCCAGCATCTAAAAACCAATTAATGCAATATACCACATCAAATAAATTTTTTAAAAATATAAGGGCTAAAGAGATGGCTCATCAGTTATGAGCACTGCTCTTGTAGAGGACCCAGGTTCAATTCCCAGCAACCACATGGCAACTAACAATAGTCCATGAACTCCAGTTCCAGAGGACCTGACAACCTCTTCTGATCTCCATGGGCATTGCATGACACAAGTACAGTCAATTCACTCACACACATAAAAGAAAAAGTGAATAAATAAAATATTTTTAAAAAACAAAATCACACAATTATCTCAACAGACACAAAGTATTTGGTAAAATTCAACATCAAACCCATGATTAAAAATGTGTAATAAATTATAGAGAGTGATTGTGTTCAGTCTGATAAGAACAGCTAACTACACCCAGTATGTCTCTCTCTTCTTCTCTCTCTCTCTCTCCCCTCCCTTCATCCTTCCCTCCTTTCTTCCCTCTCTCTCTCCCTCCCTTCTTCCTTCCCTCTCTCCCTCCCTCCCTCCCTAATGGTGCAACAGTCTTCTTCTTAAGATCAGAAACAAAACAGGACATTGTATTTCACGGCTTTTACATTAGTACTAGAGACTCTAGCTAGTCCAGTTAAGCAACAACAAAAAGCATATAGATTAGAAAGAAATAAAACTATCTCTATCTGAAGACAACATGATTATGATATTATGATAAAACGCTAAATAACAGTTCAATGGCAAAATACAATACCAAGACATAAACATCATATTTCTATGCTCTAGTAAGGGTCTGAAAATAAAGAAAATAATTTAATCCACAACAGTGTTAAAAAAGAGTAAAATAATTAGGAGTAGATTTAACAAAATAAAACTTAAAAACTAAAACTTCTCTAAAGGTAAAATTGAAACTAAGCAAAAAGAAAATTGTTCACAGGTTGAAAGCTGAGTACTGGCCAGACGACAGCACTCAAAAATTAGTTCAGTGAATCTATCAAAATCACAGCTGACTCTTTACTGTTTTTTTCTATTCCTTCAGAAATCAATTAAATGATCATAAAATTAACACTGACCTGGAAAAGGCTAAACAATCTTGAAAAAAAAAGCCAAACTCAAGGGACTCCAACTTCATGATTTTAAAACTCACTACAAAGCTACAGTAACCAAGATAGTATGGTGCTGCTGTAGCAAGCAGTGGAGAGATCAATGAAATAGAACTGAGAACTTAGGAGTGAACTTGTATTTACAGTTAACTGATTATGTACAAGGGTGCCAAAAGCAATTCAGTGAAGAGTAATGGCACTGGAACTATACAACCCCATGTGAAGTTAGGCTCTTACCTCATATTATATGCCAAAGGATAACTCTAAAGGCCCAAACACCTAAATACAGGAACATGAACTATAAAAGTTGAAAACATAGGCATACATCTTCAGTTAAGACAAGGATTTGTCTTAGATATAGCTGACACAAAAGCAACAAAAGAAAAAAATACCCTGAAATTCATCAAAATTTCAAACTTTCCTCTTCAAAGAGCACAGTAAAGAAAGAGAACACAATTCACTGAATGAGAGCAGATAGGGACGAGTCTAGGAGTATATACTAAATATGCACAGTTCAACAATAAAATGACAAGCACTCCTGGTTTTAAATAGATAAAGGACTTGAATAGGTGCCTTTCTAAAGAAGATGTGCAAAAAGCAAATAAACACACAAAAAGATGTTTAATGCCATTAGTCATCACGCAGATTCAAATAAAATCAGTAAGACACTGCATCAGACTCACTAAGGTGCCTACAATCAAACTGATGGATATTAAAGGTTCTGGAAAAAACCTACTCCCTGTGTCTATACATTGGCTGTGAAATGCCATGAAACCAAAGAGAGGCAGACAGACCCGGGATGGCAGTGCCATTTATTTGGGACTTATTGACAGAAGTGTGCTCAAGGGCAGCAGAAAGAATAGTGACTCCATGATCTGGGTAAGAAGTGGATTATACAATGATCCAGACATGATGATTCATCCCACACCAAGAATGTACCTGGTTTATCTGAAGTTAATATCAAAGATCACAGGTATATTCCCGATAGCACCAGCCTCTGCTCATAAAGCCCTGCATGCTACTCTTAACAGCTCTGCCCAGAAAGCAGGCCAAGAAACTGACTAGAGTTACTCAGGGGCCATGATGGCGGTTATAACCCATGACACCTGCAGTTATCTCAGCCTGGTCCCTGCAGTTGGCAAGATGTAGGGAAACCAGAACCTCCATGTACTGCTGGTGGGGATGGAAATGCTAAATCTGTTTTGTCTGGTGGTTTCTCAAAAAGGAAAATGCAGCCATATGACCAGGCAATACACTTAGTTCCGATCACAAATAGAAGTCTACACAAGAATCAATAAACAAATATTAAACAGAATTATTTCTAAGAGCTGATAGATTTAAAAAAAAAAAACCAAATGCCCATCAACTGATAAACAGGTAAGGAATATATGATCTTTCCATACAATGGAGTATTATTAAGCCATTAAAAGGAACAAAGTACAGACACATGCTGGAAGATGAAGGACTCTTGAAACACTAGATTAAAGAGGTCAGTGAGAAGAGCACAGCTACAGGGGCAGAACCATGAATGGTTGCCCAGGGCTCAGGATGGGATGTAAAGGGTATAATGACTGCAGAAAGTGTCCCTCACCAGGTTCCAAGAATCTGAACACTTGGTCAGATGATGGTGTGCTGTTTCGGGAGGTTTAGGAGATGCTGCTTTGCTGGAGGAAGCACATCACTGGGGGCAGACTTTAAGAGTTCACAGCCATGCCCCACTTTCAGTCAGCCTCTCTGCTTCCTGTGAGTGTCTGAAGATATGTGCTCTCAGCTATGGGCTCTGGCTGCCTCCTATCATGCCTCCTCCACAATGACAGACCCTTCTCCCTCTGGAACCATGAGCCCAATAAATTCTTCCTTCTATGAGTCACCTTGGTCATGGTGTTTTATCACAACAACAGAAAAGTGACGAATGTGGGGGTGACAGCTAAGAGGCACAGATTATCTTTGGGGGAGGATGAAATGTTCTAAAACTGACTGCAGTGAAGGTTGCACAACTGTGAAAAACTACTGACTCGTGCTTAAACAGAGAAACTGCAGGGTATGTGAATTGCAGCTCAAGAAAAAGAAAAACAATTCCTCTATGAAACCTCTGTTAAGTCCTAATAAAACTCACTGTTGCCCTGAAACTGACATTTCTGCGCTTACCTGCTAACATATCTATTATCTGAATTCCTTGAGGAAGGGATTGGATTCTTGTTTCTTGGAATTTGATGTCTGCACATTGTGTGTATAATATGTGATAGGATATATCAAGACTATCAGTTAAGACTATTTTAAAAACTGTCATGTGGGGAGCTTTATTTTAACTGAGGTAATCAGACTAAGTCTCAGCAGGTTGCATCTAAGCAGAAACTTGAATAATGAGAAGGAAGCAGTGAGAACAGCACCTCAGGAATAAAGAAAACAGAAGGGCAAAGATCTTAAGATAAGACCACTGAATATCAGCACAGGCCTTCTCGAGGGAGGCAGCCACAGCGTCTGAGTTGCACTCTACCCTCTACACATTCAGAACTGCTCACACCCAATAGCACTAGTTCAAGACATTTCAACTCTGAAAAAAAAAAAAAAACTAAACACTGTTTTAAAAAAATCTTCACGGATTTAACTCTTCTTCAAAGCAGGCAATATGGATAGAAAAAGTGAGTAAAACCTTTCGGGTTTTACAATGATAGAAAGAAGGGCAAAGGCAGGGAGTTTTACAACTTATCAAACAAACTCTATGGGCAGAATAATGTGTTCAGCCTTCCCTCAGCCCCTAGAGCACGGTGCTTTTCATTTAAAGTATTTTTATTCTATGATTCTCTGGAGTATGGAAAGACAGCCCATACGCAGGAATTAAAAGCAAGAGGATTATAGAGTTCAAAAGGAGCTGTCCAGCACCCAACCTGCTGAAATCAGATGAAATGTTCACAGACTGTAAAACCATGTCTCAAGGATGTTACAGGGAATAATATACAGAACTTTCTGAACGACGGCGAATTGTTCTGGTAACTTCTCCTAATGATAAGCACCATGCCTTTATACTGACTAAAATCTCTCGAAAGTCGTCCAAAATATCATACGCCAATAACCAGGAATTAACTGATGTATCTTAAAGCACAGGGAATGCAGGTATTTGCTCATCACCTCAGGAACGGAAAGCCAATTTATTAAACAAAATCTTAACATTTTTGTTTTGAGACAGGGTCTCACTATTGTAGCCCTGGCTGAGCTGGAACTCGCTGTGTAGACCAGGCTGCCCTTGAACTAGCGGCAATCCTGTCTCTGTCCCTTGGAGGCCGTTGCATTTTAAGAGGTTTGAGACAGCAAACATCCAAGGCCAAGTTGAAACTCCAGCACGAACTACGGTTCACAACTGATCTTATTTCAGATAAAAGCAAGGCGGAAAGCCTACGGAACCAGAGGAGGGAAATCTTGCACACTCAAAGCTCGGGCAGGCTCGGGGGACAGGGTGTGCTGTGCCAGGCGGGGAAGGGCGGGAGCGGTCGCGAAGGCGCAAAGGCGCGGAGGCCCCCCGGCCCCCCGGCCCCCCGGCCCCCCGGCCCCCAGGACCCCGGCCCCCCGGCCCTCCGGCTCCCCGGCCCCCCGGCCCCCAGGACCCCGGCCCCCCGGCTCACTCACCTTCGGCGCCCGGCGGCGACTCCGGCCGCTTCCCGCGCGACAGGAAGGCCTTGGGCAGCAGCAGCGACATGGCCAGGACGAGCCCCGAGGCCAGCGCCACTCTCTGCACCGTAGAATACGCCATGGCAGCTCACCGCCTGCCGCAGAAGGCGGCTTGGGTCGCCACCGGAACCGGAACTGGAACCACGGGGCTCACGCCCGCTCCTCGCAAGCTGCGGACGGTGGCGCGCGAGGGACACCACACTCCGGGCCATCCCCTTCGCTGCGTGGGAAGCTGCAGGGCGTCCGGCCACAGGCCAATCATAAGCTCCTGAGTTCCTTCACAGCCCGCGTCCAGCTGAAACACAGGCCCGGACATTCTAGCACTTAAATCTGGCAGTTTTGCCCTTCTCTGCATCCCTGTTCACCACCCACTCCTACTTTGTACCATCAGTTTTCCAACTTCTGCCCAAGCCATTGCATGGAGCATTGCATCCATGCTCCATCTACAGCCAAAGGTGATTATGCCAAATCACAAGACTAAGGAGCCCTTTGCATAGCTTAAAGCCTTCCAGTACCTGCCATTACCTTCAGAACGTTGCCAGACCCCTTTCTCAGACCTCGAGTCCCTGCATGATCTGATCTTACTGTCGTTTCTTGGAAACAAGATGATCCGCCATCAGCCTACTGTGCAGGATAGCTTTTGTGGTCAACTTGACATACCTGAGGAAGCCTCATTTGAGGAATTGTCTCCATTGGATTGGCCTGTGGCCATGTCTGTAGGGCATTTTCTTGATTGAGGAGTGATTATGGGTCGTCCCACCCCTGGGCAGGTGGTTCTGTATTGCAGAAGAAAGGAGGCTGAGCACTTGCCAGGGGAGCAAGCCAGTAAGCAGTGTTCCTCCATGGTCTGTGCTCCAGGTTCCTGTCCTGAATTCCTGCCGTGGTTTCTCTTGATGATGAACTGTGCTATAAGCCAAATAAACCCTTTCCTCCCCAAGTTGGTTTCAGTCAGTAATAGAAAGTAACTAAGACACCTATCCGTTTTCTTGTTTCCAGGGGATTTTTGTTGATTCCGTTTTCTCTACCTGGATAATTACTGATGTCACCTTCAGTTGTCAAAAACTCATCTGAAGAAACTGCTTAGAACAACTGTCTTTATGAAAATTTTTGAGTCAGCATTTTTATCTACTACAAAATCCTTGGTTGTCACTCGTCTTCATTCCTTCTAACAAACACCCTTTTAGTTTTAAAAACACATTATAAAACTCTCAATTTAGTATTAGAGGAGCTGATGAATAAAATGGGCACCACCAAGGAAGAGATCATTCTAAACAAGACAATCCTGGACTCTAAAGTCAGTTCAGCTGGAAGGAGGAGTCAGGAAAAGCTCCTTAGATAATAAGATGAAATTTGAGTTATTTTAATAGACAGGTGAGAGGAGTTAGAAGGATATTCCAGGAAAAGAATTCAAAGAATGCCAAGGCAGGAAAACCAAAGCCTCCTGCTGTGCTCAGAAAACCATGAGTAATTTATTTTAGCTGGATCATACCATCCAAAGTATTTTGGATAGGCAAAAGGTTCCACTTCTGCAGAAAAATGCATATCCTTGCTAAATCAAGCAAGCAAGCACACGTAGTTGGGGTCTTGCTGGGTTTTTAATGGGAACATAAAGGGGTCCTGTGTCTCATTCTGAGTGATCAGAGCTGAGCCTCACATTCTTGCATGATTGGAACTTGAGCATATATTTTGTTTTCTAGAGGTGTGTAGACCCCGAAGGAATCTGAACTTCTACCAAGTGAATTCTTTATATATATTTTAGTGGAATTTTGTCTTATTTAACCCTTTGAGAGAGAAGACAGTACATTTTGTTTACATTTCCCATCCTAGGACCATTTTGCAAATAAGAAAACTAAGGTGCAAAAGCTTAAGAAACTTGGCAATACAGTATTAAGCTGCAGGCTATGGTTTGAACCAGGGAACTACCAGCCTTACTCTTTGCAGAAGTTGGATCAGAGACACTGAACTCGTGGGCAACAGGAAAGAGATGACTAAGGGAATAAGACCACCAAGAGACACAGAAGACTCTGGAATTCACCACACACACACAAAGTCTGGTTTTGGTGAGAGGGTAGGCATCAGTTCTATGCAATGAAAACTTTGATGTTCCATGAAACATGCATGTAGAAATATCTAGTTGGACATATGCTCAGCCCAGAAGAGATGTGTGGGCTGAATAGAAGTAGAAGTCAGTCAGTAATAGAATCAATACCCAATGAAGTCTGGGAGAAGATGAAATTGGAGAGAGTGTTCATGGGACGTAACAGGCAACAACGGAAACCTAGGTAACAATGATGTTTCCATATGTGGAACAGATATGAGTTGGAGATAAAGATAATGGTCCAGGTGTTAAAATCTTGAATCAGAGTTCTTCGAAGGTTGGAAGGTAATATGGATGAAGATATAATGAATAGAGATGATAAGTAACTTCTAAGGAGTTCTGGGGGTGTGCTTGCGTGTGCATGTGTGTGTCTGTGTGTGTGTTTGTGTGCGTGCACAGATGCATATCATGTGCAGGTAAGAGCCCCCAGTGCAAAGATCAAGGGATAACCTCAGAAAATCTCAGGTGTCTCAGGAATACCATCCACTTTATTTTCCGAGGCAGTCTCTTGTTGGCCTGGAGGTCACCAAGTAGGCTAGGCTAAGCTAGCTGGCCAGCAAGCCCAGGGATCTACCTGTTTCCACCTCCCCAGCACTGGGATTACAAGGTTTTGCCACCATGAATGACTTTTCACATGGGTTCTAGGGATCACACTCCTCAAGTCCTCATGCTTAGTCCTTTACTAAGTCATCTCCCTAGTGCCAGGAGGTGTGACCTTTTTTTCTTAAAAGAAGTGAAGCAATTTGAGAGCATCAAGAAAGAATAAGTTCTACATTTACTACATCCCTGGTTTTTGAGCCAGGGCTGCTCATGGGAAGACAAATAGCTCTTACCTAGGAAATTGCCAAGTATCAATTTAGAACAAGAAAGTTAAGAGAAATGGAGAAGAAGAAACGGAGGAGGAGGAGGAGGAGGAGGAGGAGGAGGAGGAGGAGGAGGAGGAGGAGGAGGAGGAGGAGCCCGCTGGCAAAAATCAGACCATACCCAAAGTGGGGAGTGAGGATGAGAAAACGTAGAGATAGAGAGAGAGAGAGAAAAAAAAACAGGACAGACTCAGGAGGGCTGTCAGTCACACTGAAGCAGCTTGCCTTTATTAAGTCTCGCCTATTTATACTGTGAAGTGAGCAAACAATACTAACACAGGCAGAATAACTTAAGACGTGATTGGTTTCCTTCAAAGATCTTCATGTGACCTCAGTCTTGGGTGCAAAATAAACTTCTCCTTAGGTGTAAATCATTTGCATAATGAAAACTCCTGCTTCCAATTAGCACTTCTGTGCATGAGATTGACTTCTGCCTAACCCAAAACTAGGGTATAGTTCAAGGCAGGCAAATGGCAGAAGAAGAAGAAGAAGAAGAAGAAGAAAGGAGGAGGAGGAGGAGGAAGAGGAGAAGGAGGAGGAGGAGGAGGAGGAGGAGGAGGAGGAGGAGGAGGAGGAGGAGGAGGAAGAAGAAGAAGAAGAAGAAGAAGAAGAAGAAGAAGAAGAAGAAGAAGGAGGAGGAGGAGGAGGAGAAAAGAGAGGAAGAGGGGGAGGGTGAAGGAAGAGAAGAGGTAGTCTTTCTGGGGAAAGATCTCGGGTCCATAAGGCACAGAAAGTGGGAAGTTTAAGAGTCATAGAGGGGAAAGAGGTGGACTTAGAGTAAAATACATGTTGTATAGTATGGTGATGGAGGATGGAGGAACCTGGGGTAGGCGGGTAAGATGAGTGAACTGGAGAATGGAACTTAAGTTGGTGACCACAGCAAATGGCCAGAGATCATGACCACATTCAACCTGGAAGTACCCAAATGAAAAGGAGAGACCTGAAGTTATAGTCCAGAGTACCTAGTGGGATCCACATCCATTGTTGCAGTCAGGTGGAGTGTGGGCCTGGAAGTGACAAGGGCCTCCTGGTAATGAAGGAATTGATTGGCAGCTTGGGTGGAGCCTGGGCTGACTGCACTCCCTGGTGCCTGGTGGCATCCTGGATCCAGGAGTGTGCTGTAATTCAAGGCCTCTTGAAACATGCAGGTCTTCCATCCCAAAGTGAGACCTTAGCTTTTCAGATATTATATTGGAGAAGTGAGATCACAAGTCTGATGGGAATAAACTTGTTGTGTAGCAATTTCCTCCAAGATGAAACCTTCTGTCTTAGAGGGGAAGATGGGTAAAGAACAAGATGGTCTAAAGGGAGGTAAACAACAGGACGTTTAGAGAAGAGGTGAAGCATTCCTTTCTGCACAGAAACTCATAAATTCAGGAAGTAAACAATTCTAGAGCTTCAGGAACTCCCTGAAATTGGTCAGGTTTTCTAAGCCCCTCCCTGAGCATATATAATCCACTGAGACACTGGTAGACAAGCTGAACAGACTAGAAGAGGAGAGACCCGCTGAGCTGCCTGGAAGGGACAGAAAACAGCTGCTACCTAGAAAATGTAAAAGTCAACTGGGCTGCCTAGAAGAGGCTCCTAATAACTGCAGTGCTAGAAAGGACACACTCCAGCCTGCTGAGCTGCCTGCAGGTGGTG
Organism: Eospalax fontanierii; assembly: GCA_035773235.1. NCBI lineage: Eukaryota > Metazoa > Chordata > Mammalia > Rodentia > Spalacidae > Eospalax > Eospalax fontanierii. Next base: position 173,741,522 of record CM069524.1, read on the forward strand.
CAGATTTCCTGCTTTCAAGAGCTATCACCCATGCTGGGGTGGGATTTTTTTTTTTGGTGATCCAGCTGTCTTTGAGTGGTTTCTGTTCTGGTAAGCAACCCCTCACCCACATTCCTATCCGTAACCCCAATAAACTCACTGATTCGCCATGCTGGGCTTTGGCGGTACCCTTACTTTAGTCTGTTATTGGTTTCCTATCCAGGGTGAGAAGACATTTGTTCACACCTCCTCTGGAATAGTGTCACATAATGCTAAAGACTAAACAAACGACAAGGAACTAGAGATGCCAAATTGGGTTCACTCTGGGTCAAGTTGTGTGGAAAAACACAGTGGTAATAACCTGAGGTATCTGAAGGTTGAGGGAGAGCTGTATTTGGGGTTTGAGTTAGGGGTTTGGATTTTTTGGGAAAGGGTATCCCTGTAGCGCTAAATGGCCTAGAACTCACCGTGTAAACCAGGCTGGCCTTGGTCTCACAGATATCCACCTGCCTCTGCCTCCTAAGTGCTGGGACTAAAGGCATGTGCCAACACACCCAGTTGTACTTGGTTTTGTTTGAACACTTGTTTTTGTTTTTATTTTTGTTTGAGTCAGGATCTCATGTAACCCAGATGGGCCTCAAACCTACTATGTAGTTGAGGCTGTCCTTGAACTTCCAATCCTCCTGCTTCCACACCTTAAGTGCTGAAGTTACAGGCCCATGCCACCATACTTGACTAGGGCTGTCCCTTTTTTAAGGGATGAGACAGGCACAATTGTGCATTTAGTGAGAAATATCAGAAAAGGGATGATGGAAAAATCTGGAAACAGGGGGGAACCATTATTGGAGCAAAGTCCAGACCTGAGGGCCAGACACTGAGGACTCAGCAATGGGAGTCGGATTAGCAGACAGGAGTCTTGAATGAGTTCCAGCACACATTAAAGGAATGGTGTGGGGACAGCAGACCAAGGAAGTACATTTTCTGTTGCATCAATCTTCCTAGGAAAATATTTTCAAGAATTAAATTCCAAGGTTTATAATGATTTCAAGAATATTTTCAAGCATTAGTTGAGAAAAAAGCAGAAAGGACTTTTTTGAGTGTGGAGCAGATTTTGGAAAAGAATGTCTGTTCAGAAATCACTTCTGCTTGGAAAAGGGGCTTCCTTTGGAACACAAAGATAATCAGGGATTATTTGTTCTTTCCCTGGAGACAAACAGGAACAGCATCTTTCAACGTCTGACATCCCCACAGTATCCCTCCCTCGAGACTGGCAGCCTCCAAGAGACCTGTTGTAGAAAAGTAAAGGTGGGCAGGAGAGAGGAGGAGAGACTAAAAGACCTTCCGTTATTGGACCAGAGGGAACATCGAAGTCCTCAAAGAGGGAGAGGCATGCTGGGAGAGAGTCTGGTCATTAGCAGCTGCACTGCACTGACGCTTAGTCCTTGCCACCACCTCCCCCGTTCTCACCTCTGACAGCTCTTTGGTGCAATAATGAGGGAACAGTCTTCTTAAGTGACAGCTAGACCTTTAATTTGTTAAGCTTAAGAAAACTGTTGCTTCTTTGGAACCTTTCCAAATGACACCCTGTGGCCAGAACATTATCTGTGTGGGTTGAAAGGTGTAGTCCATGAAATCAATCCTAAAGCTGAAACTTCTTTCATGCTTGCTTTTGAATTTTTATAGGGAGAAAGGAGGTCGAGGAAAATCTAACTCATAGATAAGTATGGAATGAACAGATTATAATTGACAGCTGTTTCTTTGTTTCCTAAATGTGAGGCCTCCCTGGAAAGCAGGTGTACTTATGAAAGAAGACATAAGAAGACAGAGAGCTCACATGGGAAATTTATGGGAGGAAGAATTTCAACTGAGATATGAAAATAGGATGTAAGAAAGCAGCCAAGAGGAAAACAGTAAAGAAAGAGAAAACTGAGGAAGAGGAAATCAGTGCCTTTCAGATAAACTCCCTGTCCACTGGCTCCCAGGTCTTGTCCACCCTCCACACCTGGATGGAGGGAAGCCTTGTCCCCGGGGTTCTCGTCTGCTCAGTAGTCCCCAGTGACGCGCATTGGCTGCCATGTTCATTCCCAGTTCACTGGCTTCCTTGCATAATTAATCCTTTGCCTGGAGTACCCCCTCCTCTCCAGGCCAGCATGAACTCTATTTACTCCAAGTTCAGAATGCTCATTTACCCAATTATCCTTCATAATGGGGATGGGCCTCATCCAATCATCTGAAACCTGAACAGAACTAAAGCTGATCTATACAGAACAAGGGGAACTTCTTCAGATGACTGAACTTCAGATTTGAACTACATTATCAGCTCATTTTAGAAACTCTGGTAAGACAATTTTGCTAAGCATGATGGTGACACTTGTAACCCCAGCACTCAGGATTACACTTGTAATCCCAGAAGAACTAAGAGTTTATTGAAACTTGAGCCTTATTGAAAGTTGAGGCCAGTCTGGGCTACACAAGACCCTGCCTCAAAAATAATTATTACATGTCATATGAGAGGATTCCTTAAATATCACCCCACTTTGTGTGTGTGTGTGTGTGTGTGTGTGTGTGTGTGTGTGTGTATACATATAATTGGTTTTGCTTCTCTGGAGACCCCAACACAGTGATCTTAATAAGTTCCAGAATTTTAATTCATACTGTATCTGAGCTTTTCCATCTCAGAGGAGAATTCAAAGATGTGATTTGGGCTCTGAAAACAAGTTTAGAGACAAGTCTATAAGAAATGATGGCAGCCCCAATTGTGGAGAGTCATGGACCTTATTACAGACATGAAATTGATGCAAAATTGAAGAAATGAGATTCAAATACCCAGAGCATGAAGAAGGGAGAGGCCAGTAACTACTATGTCTCCAGAGAAGGAATGCAGGAGATGGATGGGATGCACAGAAGAGGCTGTATTGGACCCAGGCTTTGAAAGATGCCTAAAGGGGGACTGGTGAAGCACCTGACAGCTGCGCGTGTCCGTAGCATGTCCTTTCTTGATGTCATGCACATGGAAAATCTCATCCTCTCAATGCAGAGTCCAACAAAGTTCATTCCCTGGTCTTTCAGCAGCAGGATACAGATACCTAACTGTTCCCGAGACATAACCATGACAGTCAGATTTGGGGTTGGAAGTCATGCATGAACCATAATAGTAAAAATAAAGTGAAGATGGGACATTCCTTGTGTGGGCGGTGACCACAGTGCACCTTCCGGACAGGCAGAGCCAAGGCTACCCAGGTTCTGAACCGGCCTAAAGAGCCTCCCAAGAGGCCAGTTCTAAGGTGCACTGAGCCTGCGCATGTGATGGATCCTGCGCATGTGCGACAGAATCTGCCCGGTAGCCAGCACGGTACGGTGGGTCTGAAGGAAGAAAGTCAGAATCAGAGAAAAAATCTTTTGAGAGAAAGCTCCTAGAAGAGGCAGATTCCTCCTCCTCCTCCAGATCTTCCCAGATAGGCTGGTGTGGGCAAAGGTTAGGCGTAGGAGGACAGAGGTGGCCTGGTGGGAATGATCTTTCTGTCCCCCACCCATTCTCCTCACTGGCCTCGGGCCTGGAGATCGCAGAGCAGAGAGAAGTCACAGCCAGGTACCTTGGGCCTTTCTGACTTGAATAAGGAGAAATAGTCTTCAGCGGCAATTAATTAAGAAAACTGATAGAAATTCCGTGCTTAAGTCACACTTTGCATATCCATAATTTCTGCACTGCATTTTCTGTATACTTTACCCCTGGGTAAAAATTGGTGAGCATTTAAATGCTTCCTCACATAATCTCACTAAAGCACATTCTTACCTATAAATATTCATGCCACCGCCAAAACATTTGCGAGCTTTCCCCAAAGGTGAAATGTGCAGAATGTACTTTGTCTTCTGGGTATAAATATTACCCAATACATTTTGGTTAATATGAATACACTAATTATTCCTGTAACCCTTTTTAAAGGGGTCATCTTCCTGATGTGAATTTTTTAGAAATGTAATTACAGTAATTGGATACTTAATCTAATTAAAATTTGCTTTATCTTTAATGGAAATTTTTCTAAAGAGGCATAATGACAATTGGCTTTTTGATAATGATGGTTTTATTTCTGCAGGGGGATCAAGTTGCTGAAAACTAGAGAAAAAGGCAGGTTTGAGTCTGAAGCACCCTGACTGCTGGGCAGAGCGAAACCAGTCTTTCTCATAGCTCAGTATTTAAGGGATGAATGTGGTGTTAGGCTCTTGAAAAGGTGAGAGAAAGGACTAGGGAAAGAGTTTTCTATTCCAACAGATGAGCTTCCCGGCCCTTCTGCTCCTCTGTCTGTGATTGGGCCATAATGGTCATGTGACATCAGCCTGCTAGCAGCAGATTGCTCCCTGGATTCTCTGGGGCTGGCACTGGAGGAGAAGCAGCGCCATGCTGCCTTGGGAACTGCAGTGTTGGAAGGAATTGTGTCATATTAGGTGTGACACGTGTCCCAGCCACTGGCCCGTCTTTGAAGTCAGCTGCATATAGTTTATGTACATGGGAGTGAGGGATTCTTGGATTTCTCAACATAAGGCTGTTTTCTGGCCTGGGAAACAAGCTAGGTTGTCACTCTTAGACTGACTGACTCTCTCTCTCTGTCTCTCTCTCTCCAGACAACTCAGTTTCCTTGTATTCATCTACCACTTCTGGTTCCTACAATATTTCCAGACCTTCTGCAGTGATCTCTCAGCCTTGGGAGAAGAATGTAGACAAGATGTCCCATTCAGAGCTGAGTACTCAGTCTTTTATTATTTGAACATTGACCATTTATAGATCTGTGTGTTGATATCATCTGCCGCAAGAAAAATCTTCTGTGGTGAGAAATGAGGGATATATTAATCTATGACTACAACAATAAGTCCTTGTGAGTCAGTTTAATATTGTGTCTACTGCACAGAATGATAGTAGTATGTTCTCCCCTTTGGCCTTTGATCTGTCTAGTCACAGGTCTTGCCTTGATAACAGTGTCAGGTATGTTTGCCAGTTCTTAATGAAGAAGCGAGCTGACAGGTGAAGACCTCATCTTTCTTAATCTTCAGAACAAGCTGAGTGATGTCCCACGTGTTCTCTCTGAGGCATCCCACTAGGACCGAGACCCACTGTCACCCAAGCACTGACTTTCTTTTTTTGAGCTTCCTCTCTTCTTCAGCCGGGTTCACTTCCAAATAAAGTTGTACCCTGAACGCTTCCCTTTGGGAGGAGCCAGCACTAAGATAGATAGCAAAGTTGAAGCTGGGGGCATCCGTTTTCTCCACCAGGTGAGCCGGCCTGCCTGACAAGGGAGGAATGAAGCCGGCACACAGCAGGAAGGACGTGTGGGGAGGAGAGCGTTGCGGGGGGGGGGGGGGGGGAGCGTTGTGGGGCTGAACCTTGCCTCTCACCCCAACGCTCTTTACATCCACCCAATCTGTTTTTCGGGGTTGCCCAGAACCTGTCTGTGCTGAATCAGTACATTCAGCCTATTTGGGGGCTCATTGTTAAGCCTGAGTTTCATTTTTATCTCTAGCAACTGAAAGTATTATCCAAAGTGCATTTTCATGCAAAGCAATTTGAGTAGCTTTCATTAAATGCTTCAGGTACTGTGATGTGGATATTTTCATTCTTAATGACTGACTTGTTTCCCAAAGGGTCTATAGCTCAAAGTCCTAGAACCTTATAAAGAACCACCAAAAGGTCAGTTTTATTCTAATTCTCTAGTCTTTTTCCTGACTTGACTTGGTTGATGTCTACCTAGAGCTATTTGTAAAATAACTAGAGTTCCGCGGTCTTTTTATTGCTAACAATGGACCATTAAATAGTATTCTGGTTTGCTTAAGGATCATGATTGTTTTAATAGAATTAGGTCGCTAGGATTGGGGAGACATACCAGTCAGCAAGAGTGAGCCAGTGAGGTTCAAATCCTGGCAGGTTCTGTTTGGTTTCAGGGCCTCATTAGGGCTTTGATTCTTAGGCACCTTTGTCTTCATAGGTCTCCTCTTCCATTAAAGAAATTTAAAATTACAGTGTAAATTTGCATTGTTACAAATATGTTAATATTTTATATGGAGATATAATCTTCGACCTAAAAATTTGCTTTTCCTTCTGACTTTAAAAGAAATGAATACATTTTAAGGCCCACCCGCCTGATAGTATTTAAGAGGCCCTGCCTGGCTGAATGCACAGTGGATGCTTGGTCAGCAGTTTCCAGTGTGCATTGAACTAATGTGGCCCCTAATATGTCTTCTATCACACATCATATTTGTGTGTGTGAGTGTGTGTTTTATATATATATATATATATATATATATATATATATATGTGTGTGTGTGTGTGTATGTGTGTGTGTGTGGTATATGTATGTGTGTTGTATATACATGTGCGGTGTATGTGTGTAGAAGCCAGAGCTTAGTGTTGAGTGTTTTCTTCCTTTACTCTCTGCCTTATTTTTTTAAGACAGTTTCTCTCTTTGAGCCTGTAGTTCACTCTCTCTTAGACAGGCTGATCAGCAAGCTCTAGAGAGCCTCCTGTCTGGATGCCCCGCCCCCAGCACTTGGATTAAAGGTACACACAGTTCTGGGGATAGAACTCAGGTCCTCATGATTGTGTGGTGAGCACTTTACCCACTGAGTCATCTCCTCAGTCCCATAGTTTTTGTGTCAAGCATCATAGAGGTTAAAAAGTTGGCATTTTTAGAAAATCCTCCAGGAGATGCTTCTTTATTCTAGGAGTGTGAGGCTTACCTTGGCAGAGGGAAAGTGCACCCAAGAATTTTCTGGTTCTGCACGCACAAAGCTCAGATTCATCTTCTCTGAGTGAGAGTTGAGACAATGTGGATGAAGAGACTTTTCCAAATAAATTACTGTTGCTATGTTATAAAACAAGCCTTCTCCGGTGGTCCAGAGACAGAAATGTGACAGCCATAGAACTGGGGCGGGGGGGGGGGACAGCTTTGACAACCTGTGATTTGTGAAGGGGTAGGGATCGCGAAGAGAGCTGAGTAGTTAAGAGCTCCCCATGCAAGGAGATGGCCTGTAGGCTAGGTGTCAGCAGGCTAGCCAGACTTCTTTTCTGTGTGTTTTCCTCTAGTGGTTTTCTCAAGCCTGTAGAAAGCCTGTAGCAGTGGTCTTAGGAATAAGAGAAGAATTGTTCCATAACCCCCACCCCTCTAATGAGATGGTTAATCTTCAGTGTCAGGTTGAGTCATCTATGAAACACACCTCTGGGCATATATGAGGGAAGCTGCACCCTGAGTGTGGGCGGTGCCATTCCTTGGACGAGGGTCCTGGATTGAATAAAAAGGAACACCTGAGCTGAGTCTCTCTCTCTCTCTCTCCCCCGCCCCTCTCTTCCCTGATTGCCTAGGCAATATGACCAGCCACCTCATGCCCCAACTTCCCTTCCATGATGAACTGTATCCCCTTTAAAACCATGAGCTAACGTAATAAACCCTTCGTTCCTTACGTTTCGTTCATCAGGGATTTTATCACTACAACCAGAAAAGTAACCAACATGGAAGGCTAGGGCAGTCTCAGCAGCACTGAGTGTCTGGCTTACTCTAACCTTCACTGTCAAGTTGACCAAAAACTGCAATGCAATGCCCCGCAGATATTGACTGTTTGTGCCCCATACACCGGAAGACTGTGATCCTTGAGTGGAAAGAGAATCCAACTTTGATGCACTTAGGTGATATTGATAGACATCCCTACCTCACTCTGCACTCATCTTTGAGTTTTTGCTTCCAGCTACACCCTCTGTCTCACTCAAAGCATGCCTGGAAGCACTAAGTCTGAGTCTGTCGATTGTACCCTCTGTCTGGAATGCTGTGACCACAAATATCTATACAGTTCAGGCTCCTCCTTCAAGTCTTTGTTCAAAGAACATTTTTCTTTTTTTTATTGATTCAAGAATTTCAGGAGCTGGAGAGATGGCTCAGTGGTTAAGGGCACTCTTGCAGAGGACCCATGTTCGATTCCCAGGACCCACATGGTGGCTAACAACCATCTGTAACTGCAGTTCCAGGGAAATCCTACACTCCCTTCTGACCTCTGTGGGCACTGCATAGCAGGGATGAACTTAGATACATGCAGGCAAAATACAGTGTAGTTTAATTATATTCAGACCCATTCCTCATCTCTACCTTCTCCTTGTCCACACCCCGCCCCAACTTTATGTCCTCTATTAGCAAATGAAAAACCCCATCCATCTATACAACACATCTGAACTGGATGCCAGAGAAAGCATATCTCATTAGAATGTCAGTGATCTGTAATTCTTACACACAGATGGGTCAAAGCAAGGGCCCTCTCCCTTTCCTTTGTACCATGGTTTTGGGTTAGAAAATGCCCAGGTTTCTTGGAATGGAGTTTTCCTGCTTGTTTTCTGTTTCTCTCGCACACTGCTTAGGAATATCAAGTAGGGATTTCTGTCTTCCTCAGCAATCAGAAACACTTGGCTCCCTCATCAAAGTCATTATTCACAGCACAGTACATGCAGGTCACACTGTAGCTGTTTCAGGACCTCCCTCAGCAAAATCTCTCCACTCCCAATCTCTCCAATACGTTGATTCCTCACAGGGTTTTACTGTGGGTAAAAGAAGGATCTGGGTCCTCACAGAAAGTAGCAGTTAGCTCACAGGCCTTGATTCTCTGAGTGGCAGCTGGGATGTTTCACAGCAGCACACAACAGCTTTACATCAGTCTCCTCTAGCTTATATTCTGAAATCTATAGACTTCTCAGGTTCCCATTGCCACTGAGGACTGCAGTCAGGTCTTGACAGCCACTGGATGATGATGGTAAGACAACCACGGGTGTGCTGTGCAGTGGCCTCTCACAGACCCGGCCCCTGGCGTGAGCGGTGCACCAGAGTGACGCATGTTGGGGTTGTCGCAACCATCTCCTCCCGGTGCCTGCCGCCTGCTGCCTGGGCCCCTTGCCTGAGCCCAGAGGTCAGGGTACTCTGGAACCCAAGGGATGTGGGCGGTTGGTGGCCCGGCCCGGGTGCAGCTCTGCCCACCAGAGCATGGGCAGTCAGGCTCAAGTGTTTTTCTCTTTCATGTGAGAGGGCCCAGTTGCCTTTCTTGGTGTCTGCTGTTTTCGCATCCTCCTCCACGGCCTGGGGGAACAAGTGATGAGACACCTCACCGGAGCCGTGTTTTAGGACCTTGGTCTGGAGATGGTTCTGCCACCATCTTGGCTCTCCTTTTGTTACTTTCTTACTTGCCAAATATCGAGTTTAGAATTTTAAGAACAGTATAGAAGCACCTAATGTCAGGAGAATATTCATCCTGTGTGATAAGGTTCCTCACATGGTCCCGCATCCACATTCAGTCTCTTGGGAGCTGGTGAGCCCTGGCTCAGAGGCATGCACCTGCAATCCCAGCAATGAAGAGCAGAGAGCCAGAGACAAGTGGACCCCCAGAAGCTTGCTGACCAGCTAACCTAGCCACCTTGGCAAAGTGGCAGGCCAATGAGTGACCGTGTCTCAAACCAAAAGTGGAAGATACCTGAGGAGTCACATGTGAGGTTGTCCTCTGACCTCCACACCCATGTGCACACATGTAAACTCATTCTACTGCTCTGCTTTGTCTTCTTACATTGCCCTTACCACCTTCTAAAGCACATCACCTTCATTGGTTACCTGACCGTCCTCTGTAGAGCATAAACTGCATGAGAACAAGAGCGAGGGATCTTGTCTCCTATGGCTCTTGTGCCTCCCCAGGACCTCAAACACTTCCTGGCATATGACTTCAATAAATATTTGCCAAATGTATCAATGAAGATGACTGTATCTCGATTTTATAGATACAGTGTTTTGAAAAAAATTCCATCTGTCTGGAAAGAAGTTTATATGTACATTACGCAGCCACTGAAAGGCACAATTGGGTAAATGAAGAGAGAGCCAGTTTGCACTGAGTGATGGATCACCCGCATTCCCACGTTTGACTTAGGTGGTGTTTATCAAGCTGTGTATACCTGGAGGCTTTTAAATGGTGTTTCATAGCAACGTGGGACCTGCAGTCCTTCCTTCAATGTCTACTCTTAATTTTGTTTTCACATATTTTGAGAATGAAACACATGCTCAGACATAGGATCTATGAAATTTGAATACATTGCCAAGTCCTGATGGGTAGTACTGTCAGGTTCATGTACTTTTAAAAAACAGAGCTTGGGAATAAAGATCAGTCTGCCATTTCTATGACTATATTTGGATTTCTTAAAACGGATTCATCAAAGGTTATTGTAAGTTTAGTATTCCTTGTTTGTCACACTTTATTTGTGATAAGGAATGCAGGCAGTTAGATCATTTTAGTGATGCTCTGTTTACAAAAGGAAGAAACAACTCTCCACTGTTCTCTTTGAAATTTCCAAAACAGCTTGGTGGGAGATTGTCTTGAGGTTTGCAAGGTGCATTTTAACTATATTGCCATTTTCACTACATTTCTATATGTCCTGGTTTTTTTCTGAAAACTCTATGACCCAAACAAAAGTTGGGTGCCAAACTACTAAGAAGCACAGACACTGCTTGTGCGGTTGGCATCTTTTACACAGATTTATTTGTCTTGTATGTCTGTGTATGGCAGTTACAGTGTGCGTGTTGATGTCTGAGATGGCAGAGACGCCCAGATAGAAGGTCCTCCACTGCCTTCATGGAGAGGCGTGGGCCATGAACAAGAATTAGTCTGCATTATGTGGCTTTAAAACCTGCACATGATACCAGATATTAGTTACTCATCTTAAACTTACTTACTTTCTTTCTTTCTTTCTTTCTTTCTTTCTTTCTTTCTTTCTTTCTCTCTTCCTTCCTTTCTTCCTTTCATTTCTTTCTTTTTGAGATAGGGTCTCCTTCTAGCCCTAGCTGACCTGGAACTCACTATGTACCAGGATGGCCCCAATCTCAAAGAGGTCCACCTGTTTCTGCCTTCTGATTGTTTGGATTAAAGGTGTGTATCACCATGCCTGGCTCTCATCTTAACTTTTGATTTTGTTTTATTTATTGATTGGTTTTTATTATATATATGAGTGTATTGCTTGTATGTGTGTAAGTGCACCTATGTCATGCACTGCCCTCAGAGGTCAGAAGAAGGCACTGGATTCTCCTGGAACTGGAGTTTTGGATGGTTGTTAGCTGCCATATGATGCTGGGAACTGAACTCAGGTCCTCTGCAAGAGCAGCCAGTGCTCTTAACCACTGAGCCATCTCTCCAACTCCTCATCTCAAATTTGTAAAAATTATTGTGTGTATGTGGGCATGATATATGTGTCTGGAAAGGGGTGGGCATGCCATGATGTGCCAGTAAAGGACTTGGTGAAGTCAGTTCTCTCCTCCACTTGTGTGGGTTCTAGAAATCCAAACCAGGTTACTAGGCTTGCAAGGCAAGCATCTTTCCTCACTGGGTCATCTTGCCAGCCCAGTTACTCATCTTTTCCAACATCTGAAGCTATGACTCTTTCTCTGAGTATAACTTTAGCTATAGCCTTAAGTTTTGATGTGTGATTAGAATACTTTTGGGGGCTGGAAGGATAGCTTAGTCAGTAAAGTGTGTGTGTATGGAGGCCACAGGTCAATGTCTGAGGTCTTCCTCAATCCTGCTCCACCTTAGTGTTTTTTTAGACAAGATCTCTCACTAAACCTAGATCTCTGACTGGCTCACCACTGAGCTCCAGGGAGTCTCCTGGACCCCCTCTTTCCCAATGTTGGGGTTACAGACACCGCATCTGGTTTTTTACATGGTGCTGGGTATCTGAACTCAGGCCCATATATTTTAACACCAAGCATTTTGTCAACTGGGCCATCTCCCTAGCCCCTTCATTAGGTGACTTTGACTTCCCTGACTTGTTCCCAGAGTTTGCAAGCAGGTACACATCATCCCAGCCTCACTCCTTGGCTTGAGGGCAGCTGTGGAAGGGCCTAGTCCCCCAAGATTTCAACACTTATTTAGCCTGGAGGAAGCACAAGCATGTAGCTTCCTCTTCAGACCTCCCATAGCTTAGGCCTCCTCTCCTCTGTTCTATGCATGAGAGAACCATCCTTGCCCCAAGGACCCACAGGCCCCAAAGCCCTCCAGCAATTCTGTTGTGAGCTCTTGCTCTTTGCCTGTACCTCTGACCTTGGGACTGAATCTATCCTTAAGAATAACTGGCTAAAGTGGGAAGTTGGGGAACAGAACCAAGAGAGAGGTATTGGTACCCTAGGGACACATGAGAGGGGACTTGAGAGGGCCAGAGGAGGCAGGCAGGCAGGCAAGGAGGTTGGTGAAATGTAAATTCTGACTTGGACGCAAAACTCAATGCAGCCAGCAGATGGCAGTGTGTGTATGGGAACCAACGTGATGTTTCTGGCATCTCTGGATGAGGGTTTTGCAGGCTGCAGAGCAGGAAGGAAGCCTTGCTCATCTAATCAGAGTCAGCAGTCAGTTAAGGGGTTATTTGTCCTGCTGGAGAATCACCAACTTGTTTGTGTTCTGCTAAGGGAGGGCTTATCCAGAAATGCTGGGGTCAACATGGCAAGTCCCTTCTCTCTTTCCAGATGGCCCCTAACCTTCTCTGCCCAGTACTCAGAGTCCTGTGGGTCTGGATATCCGTCCTGAACCTAGTTGCAGCAGCTCCTTATAGCTCAGTGTCACTGTTCTGGTGCCTTTCCCAGGGCAAAACTGCCTGCCTGTGATGGTTAGTTTTAATCGTCAACTTGACACAATCTAGGATCCCCTGAAAAGAGAGTCTCAGTGAAGGGGATTTTCTAGATCAAGTTGGCCTGTAGACATGTCTGTGGAGGATTGTCTTTATTACATTAGCTTATGTGGGAACATCCAGCCTAAAAGTAGGTAGCACCATTCCATAGGTTTGGGTCTTGAACTGTATGAGTGGAGAAGGTGGAGTGGGTAGTGAGCATGCACACATGCACGCACACACGCACTCATTTCTCTCTGCTCTTGACTGTGGATGTGTCTAGTTGCTTCAGAATCTTGCCATGACTTCCTCACGGTGATAGACTGTAACCTGGAATTGTAAGCCTAATAAACCCTTTCTCTCTTTAAAGTTGCCTTTGTCTAGGTATTTTATCATAGCAGTAGAAACAAAACCAGAACACTGCCCATGTCCACCACGGTGCCCTGAAGAACAGGGTCAGAGAGAACAACAGCTCTTGTCCAGTCCACCTCCCAAGTCCTGGACTGCACCCCCGAGTCTGAAACCTGAGGTCCCATAAGTGCAGAATGGCCTTCTAATGATTAGCCTTCACCGTCAACCTGACTGGATTTAGATTATCTATGAAACACACCTCTGGAGATGTCTGTGAGGGTGTTTCCATGCAGGTTTAACTGGGGAGGGAAGACCCACGTTGACTGTGGGCAGCACTATCCCATGGATGAGGCCCAGACGGAATAACAAGCGAAAAAGGAGAAAGTGGGCTGAGCTCCAACATTCACCTCTCCTGACTGTGGGCTCAGTGTGACCAGCCAGCTCATGCTCCCACAGCCATGCTTTATCCATCCCGGTGGACTCTATCCCCTCAAACCTTAAGCCCTCCCCCATCAAAAGTCCCTTTCTTCCTTGAGTTGCTTTTTGTCAGATATTTTGTCACATCAACGAGAAAGGTAACTAGTACAGCCCTTGCCCCTCCCAGGCTAGGATTCAAGATGCCAGATTGAGACCTAATCATGAACTCCATTTAACCCAGACGGCAACAACCCAATCTGCCGCTAGCCTGGTCCTAAAAGAGACATCCTACTATGTGCTTGTTCTCATCATGGCCACCGGGCATTGCTCCTTTAGAACATGCAGGTACTCTGTCTTCAGCAGCAGAGATAGCTGGGGTCGTGGAGTAAGACTCAGTTTCTAGTCTTTATCATACTCACTACCCTCTGTATATCTGGGTATATCTGGGACAAATGATTCATCGTGAACCCCAGTCTCTTCTTATGCAAAATGAGAATTTCAGTGCCCCTACCTCAAAAGTTGGAGGGCACTGGTTGGGCCCCAGCAAGTGGGAACTGCTCTGCTCTTGGTGGATGTTGACTTATAAAGACTTCCCAATGAAGGGAGAGGGAAAGGTAGCAGGTATTAGGGTTCTGAGTTCATAGAGTGGCCTGTGCAGGCCTCTTATCCCAGAACAAGTCTCCAGCCTGCTGAGGCCAAGACTCTGGAACAATTTTCCACTTTCCACTTGCACTGCCAGGTGGGAACTAGGAGGCAGATCATGGTATGCGCCCCATATCGGTCACCCTCTTGGAACCTCTGAAAACTGGCACCTTGAGTTGTCTGGGTTCTTTCTCTGCCATTGGTCCTGAGATGGGCTCTGGAATGGGTTGACCTAGAAGGAATGTCGAATATGATATTATTTCAAGAAATTGTGACTCAATTAAGGGTTAGCAGATGATAAGTGATCCAAAAAATAATATGTGAATGCACACTATACTTTAGTGGCTATAATCTTCTCTGTAGGCCCTCCCAGGTAGTTGAGAATCTTTTGAAGTAGGAAGGAAGCAGGAGACAAAGGTCCCAATTCTCACAGTCTCTGCTTCCTGCCTCTTTCCAGCACCTGTGATCTAAGGTACTTTTCCTGTGAGTCTCTGTTTTCTCGTTTAGAAACGGGACAGGGTGACCTAGATAGGGTCTTCCAGCTCTGGGACCCCTGTGTCATAACAGGAGAAGGTAGAAGACACTGAGAGCACATTCCTGATGTGGAACAGAGACCTCTGTGGGTGGGGATGGCTTCCCCAAATGTAAATTGACTGCAGGTGTGAGGGGAGTGATTTCTGGGTGGGGATGGGGTGAGGAGAGAGGTATCATTGGCAGGTTCTGCATTGACTGTGGGGTTTGAGTGTTGATGCTCTGCTGCTCCCAGATGGCATATTCCTGTTATCCCTGCAGCTCCATGACCTGATGGCCTCAACAATTTTTGCACTTAGGGCTATGCAACCAAGACCTGGGGAGCATCTGGGGGAACATAAGAAGATTCACAGATGGACAGTGTGGGAGTTCATCTGCCTTTGGATCTATGGGGAGATAAGCTGCTATTTTGCAGGGGAAGTTTTACTACACAAGGAACAACATTCCTTGGATCAAGTCAAGCCGGGGGCGGCAAATAAGCAAGGGGTCTGAGCTTTCAGAAATCCATGGACAAGACCCTAGTAGAGCCAAGTCCCCAGAGCCTGGGTGAAAGCTGGTTTCACATCTTGGTGTCTGGAAGAGCTCAGTGACAGGGGCTCAGAATCCTTGCTGCAGTCAATCCTGCTGAAGCCATGGCTCCTGGAACAGCCATGGCTGTTCCCCTGCCAGTTACTCTTACTTATGACTTCTCAGTTTCAGCTTGCTGTGACATCCCATAGTCCTTCAAGACTCAAACTCTGATCTCTTAGGACCTCTTTAGATGTGTCTTTTAACCTTCTAGTCCTGCTATAAAATTTATCATATGTATTTCCAAAAGAAAGAGATATAAATTGCCATCTCCAGTCAAGTACCAAATTCTTATCCAATTAGCTGTGTTAGGGGACAAGATAGCACACTTGCTGTCTGAAGAAGACAACATTAGGCTTCTTGAGGACAAGTAAGGAAGCTACTACAAACTAGGCATGTTGTTCCTGTACAAGAAGTCTAAGGGGACTATCAGGGGCTGTGCCCTGTTTGCATTCCTTTGTAAGTCATGTCCTTTTGTGTAGAGATACATCAGCCCAGAGAGAGAAAGAGACATCTTTCGTGACAGAGAAATGATCCTGTGATGTGTCAGCTACTTACCAGCCCAAAATCTTTGATTACGTGAAACAATACATTTTCATCTCTTCATTCTATCGTATATCTGCTATCATTTGCTGCAGAACAAACCAAGACATCTTTGAAATTGTCCCTTCAAATAATAACTATTCTGTCTCATGAGTCTATTCACTGGTTGACTAGTCCTAACAATTTGAGTTTTGTTTTGTTGACCTATGCTTAGCTTCTTCATGAAGACTCAGATCAGGGCAGGATGATCCAGGATGATATCAGCCAGTGACTCAAAGTTCTTCTTTTAGAAGCTGATTGGGTGTAAGTTGGGGCTACAGGTCTCCCATGAATTGATAAGCTAACCTGGACTTATGCAACATGGCAGCTCGAGATTCAAAGGAAACAAGCAGGAGAAACACAACATTTGTACACTATTTCTTCCTCCGTGCCTGTTTTGACAAGTCCCCAGATCACTCCAGATTCAGAGGTTAGGAATCTTGACAGGATGTTCCAAGCCATAGTGCACACTAGAAAAGATGTGCAGCCACACTTGCAGTCTCACATGTCACCAGCTCATCCAAGCTGCTCCATTGTGGGCAGGGAAGAGATGGTCAGAGGAGAGTGAAGCACCCAGACTTCAATGGGGCTCCTTAGACCAAAGGCCCGTGTTTTCAGATATTCGTGCCTACTTCCTCCTGATTTTCTTGTTCTTGTCCTAGTTTGTGGGGATCTGGGTATTGAGCAAGGCAAGCAACTCCAGATACCCTAAAGGGATGGCAGGTGTCTGACCTGCTCTGCCTGATGTGATATGAATCTTCCTTTCCCCCACCCCAGACCAGAACCAGGTTTTTGGGTTTCATTTCCTCGTTCCTAAACTTCCACAGCCTTCCCACCCTTTACCCCAAAACCCCACCTCTAACTTTCCTGCCTTCTGTAACGGTCAGGAGGCCTCTCTATATAAACCCCTGCATTGGCTCTAATAACTGAACTACCCACCGAGGTAGTCTCCCGGGAGGGAACTCCTCCTGCTGCACTCTGAGCCACCTGAGGTCCTGTTTGATCGTCCTCCATTCTCTGGCATGGCTGGAGCACAACAGCTGTGCTGGAGATGGAGACGCATCCACGCTAGCTGTGCCTGGAAGCGCCTCAATTCCTCCTTTCTCTAGAAGTCTTTCGGCCTTCTCCCGCCATCAGTTTCTCTCTTCCCTTCACTGATCCAAACCGTTTATTACTGTTTTGTCAAAGCGCTTGACTCCATTGAACTGTTTCCCCTACAGCACTGTTACAGACTCCCAGCAGCCATCTTCACTGTCCCTGTGGGCGGGGAGTTGAGACTACTAAGAATAACTACCCAGACACAAGAAGCAGAGTTTTACAAACTTTGGTGCTATTTCTGCAGGCCCTCGACACTTCTCCCTCTGCCCCCCGTTGCTCCCCCAGCATCTCTGTCTGCTGCTTTTCACAGAAACTATTTCAGAATGTATCCCCTCTCATCCTAGCTGTACCACCTGCCACTCCAATCATTACTAAAAGAAACCTGAGAAATAGAAACCTTCCTATAGAAATTCGTTTCATGTTCTTCTCTCCATAATGCACTGCAGCCTTTCCCTGGCTCCGACACCAAGTAGTTCTCAAACTGCACCTTTTGCTTCCTCTCTTGGGTGACCCACTTCAAAGTTCTGCTCACACCTAGTGTCTGTCTAGGCTTACCCCGGAGAAAGATATACCTGGTAGGGGGCATGGAGATATGGTGCCATGTTGGGGGCTCCTATCCAAGGCAAGTCAAATCAGACCTCATTTTAGGAAAAATCAAAGTTCATACACTAGAAAGTGCCAGAACAAATTCAAAGTCTGAAAGAATAACCGAGAGATTGGAGTTGAGTCACAAGAGCCGATGTCAGGAAAAGCAGATGAAGAATGTGCTCGATAGCTTTAGCATCAACTTGACACATTTGGGTTGAGGGAGCCTCAACTGGAGAATTGTCTCCATTGGACTGGCCTGTGATCATGTCTGTGGGGTATTTTCTTGACTGTTGAGTGATACGGGAGGGCCCAGCCCACTGTGGGTGGTGCCATCCCTGGCAAGTAGTCCTGTGTTATATAAGGAAGCAGGCTGAGCATGGGCCAGGGGAGCAAGCCAGGAAGCAGTGTTCCCCTATGGTCCATGCTTCAGCTCCTGCTCCAGGTTCCTGCCATGGGTTCCTACCTTGGGCTCCTTTGGTGATGAACTGTGACCTGAGAGATGTAAACTAGATAAACCCTTTCCTCCCCAAGTTGGTATTGGTCAGAGTGTTTTGTCACAGTGATTGAAAGCAAACTAGAACAGAAATTGGTACCAGGATCATAGGGGTATTGCTGTGACAGATTGATCTTGGTGTTTTTGAGAGGATTATGGAAGTGTTTGAAACTTTGGCTTAAAAAGCCATTGGGTGCTTAAAAGTTTGTTGCTGTGGAGCTTGGAACAGTTATACTGAAAGAGTCGTAGACACTGCAGGCCTGGCTTGTGAAGCTTCAAAGAGAAGCAGAGACTATCAGGGATGTTTGTGTGATATTTTGAATTGAGAATCTGTGAGTTCTGGTCAGTTGGGGCTGAAGAATCAGTGACTAAAAAGAGACCAGCCCCTGAAGTGAAACCTTTGTTTTACTGGGACAATTGATGCTGGTTAGCCAGGGCTGAAAGATCAACTATAAGTAACAAGAGACCAGCATTACCATGGCAAAATCCTCTGGGAAGTATTTCCTCAGGGTCAGCACATAGGGTCAGTCTGGAGGAGGCCCAAGCCTCTATCTCAAGCTGGAAGCAGGACTTTTGGAATGGTAAGATTTTGGAATGCATTGTTCTGGGCTTGAAAGCATGAAGGGATCACAGAGAGCAGCTGAGGCTTGGCACCCTGAGAGGCCAGGAAAGGCCACTAGTGGAAGTGCACACCTAGTCGCAGTGAAGACCTCCGGGACTGACGGGATCATGGAGAGAATCTGAGGCTTTGCACCCCAACAGGCCAGTTGGAGAGGATGCAGCCTCGGCTTCAGTGGAGATGCCAAGACCATGGGATGACCACCAAGGGTGGAATGGAGCTGGCCTGCGCCTTCCAGACAACCTGCGTGTGCTGTGGACAGCAGAACCAGAGAAGTAGAGCTACTGAGATCCTTTGGAGCCCAGAAGATGATGAGTGAATACCAGATGTCCCGCCTTGAGCTACTTTTCTAGGCTTAGGTTTTGCTTAGGTGTGCCTGATTCTTCTCTTTGAAATAAGACAGTACTTGTTTTGGATTTTACAGGAGCCCACACTTAAGAGACTTTTAAAGAGACTGTGAACTTTTAAGTGTTTAGATTTTTTTAAGAACTGTGGGGCCTTTCCTGGTTATTGTTGTGTGATTGTACTACCTTACGTTGTAATATTAATGTTAACATATCTTGGAGACAAGAAAGGGAAAGGTTATGGTTTAATAGTGATGTGTTTTGTGTGTCAAGTTGACAAGGGGTCAATTGTGCTGGATAGCTTCAGTGTCAACACACCTGTGTTGAGGGAGTCTCAGTGAGGGAATTGCCTCCATTGGACTGGCCTGTGGCCATGTCTGTGGGATAGTTTCTTGATTGGTGAGTGATGTGGGAGGGCCAGCCCACTGTGGGTGGTGCCATCCCTAGGCAAGTTGTTGTGTATTATATAAGAAATCAGGCTGAGCATGGGCCAGAGGAGCAAGCCAGTAAGCAGTGTTTCTCTATAGCCTGTTCTTCAGCTCCTGCTCTAGGCTCATGCCCTGAGTTCCTACCTTGGGCTCCTTAGTGATGAACTGTGACCTGGAAGATGTAAGCTAAATAAACCCTTTCCTTCCCAAGTTGATACTGGTCAGAGTGTTTTGTCATAACTAGTGAAAGCAAACTAGGACAAAGAAGGAATAGGAAAGAGTGAATCCGGGTGGAGAGATGGCTCAGTAGCGAAGTGTGCTTGCTGCTCTAAGGAGGATCACAGTTCAGTTCCCAGCATCCATATCAGGCAGCTCACATGTACCTGCAACTCCAGCTCCAGGGAATCTCTCACCCTCCTCTGGCCTCTGCTTGTACATACAGTCACACGTGCACACACATAATAAAAAAATAAGTAAATCTTTTTTTTTAATTTAAAGAGTGAATTTAGGTGATTTCTGTAAGCAGCCTTGCCTTATGCCAAAGTAATAGAATGATAGATTGTCTTGAATGTGTACCAGATGGAGTGCCTACCCCTTTTTATGGGGGAGAAAAAATTTTTCCCACAGCAGATGAAGATTCTCTGAAGAAGGGCAGTGTGAAGGGGTCTTCTTGTTCCTTGCAGACCTAACTGACTCCTTGATGCCTGCACTGAGATGTCTGTGGTACCAAGGTTCTACAGTCCCTTTCTCAGTTGGGAGGAATAGAGAGAGGGAAGGAGGAAGGGAGGGAGGAAGGGAGGGAGGGAGGAACAGGCCTGAGCCTGGGGACTGTAATAGGCTGTCTTCTCCAGAACAGGTGTTGGCACAGTATTTGAATGATGAAGGACTCAGACACTCTGCTATTGTCTGGAAGATAGTTTACCCTTTTGCTGTTTTTTTTTTTTTTTCCATTCAAATGAGGCAGTCTTGGGCCCAGGCTCTATGAAAGATGTGCTCTCTGAATGGACGCTAAAGACCAGGTGAAGTCTCCCTACACTCATCACAAAGGATCCATCATGACAAAGCCAGAGCTCTCCTCTCCCTCCACCCTGTCCCAGGAGGTATGCATTAATGAAAGGAATGCTGAACCAGGACTTAAGCAATGCAGTCCTGGTGCCTTCATTATCACTCATAGAGTGAACTTGGGAAGATCATTGACCCTGGAACTTCAGTTACCGTGTAGGGTAACTGTAGAGGCCAACCTTCTGTCACCTTAATAAAAGACCTGAGATAATTAACTTACAAAGGACAAGGCTTATCTACTTTTCAGTTTTGGAGGTTCTAATCCTTGAATAAGTGGTCCCATTGTTTTGGGTCTTTGATTAGGGTGCCAGATGACAATGACTAGAAAGAAGTGTGTGACAGACAAAACCATGTACATTATGAGCCAGGAAACAAACCAGAACAGAAGATGCAGGGGCCAGGATCCTATAATTCCTATAATCTAGAATCCGATAATCACTGCTGTACCCCACTCGTCTAAGGACCTCCTATAAGGCCCCTCTCTAAAGTTCCACAGCATCTGTTATAATGCTGCTCTGAGAACCGAGCCTGTAAATGTGGGCATCTAAACTAAAGCAGTTATTATCATTGTTCTTATAAGGTTATTGCAAAAGTAAATGAGCTGATGCATTTTAAGAACTTTTCAGACAAATGCAAACTCCACGTTTTTCATGGGGATAGGACTTCATTAGATGTGATAGTTAATCTTTAATAATTTATCATTTAAAAAATCTGGTGGGGGCATATTATGTGCATGTGGTGTGGGATGCACAGACCTGTGTGTGTATGTGGAGGTCAAAGGAAGATGTCAGATGTATTAATACTCCCAGCCTTAGTCCCTTAAGAAAGTATCACTCACTGAGCTTGGAGCTAGGGTCACAGACAGCAAGCCCAAGCAATCCTACTGTCTCCACTTCCCACCATGTCGGGGTAATAGGCACACATGCTTACTAATTAATTATTAATTAAATTTTATTTTACACGAATGGGTGTTTTACCTGCAAGTATGTAAGTGTACCACATATATATATATTATATATATATATATATTACCCTTGGAGGCTAGAAAAGGATACTGGAATTGTGGACGGTTATCCCACCACCATGTAGGTACTGGGAACTGAACCTCAGTCCTCTGTAAGGGCGGTCAGTCTGTACTCTTAGCTGCTGAGCCATCTCTTCAGTCTATGCCCAGATTTTTACATATGTCCTGGGGATTCAAACTCAGGTCCTGAAGCTTGCACAGTAAATGCTTTTTTCTACTGACTGGTCTCCCCAGCCCCATTAGGAGTGTTGTGTAATTTTGATTACCAACTTAATTAGATCTGGAATCAATCAAGAGACATATTTCAGAGTTGGTCTGTGAGGGCATTTCCAGAAAAGATTAACTAAAGCAAGAAGACCCTCCTTTCGGAGTCACCCAGATGCGAAAAGGTTCAAACAAGCCTGACTCGCTTGCTTTTACTTCTTCTTAAAATTTTTTCATTTATTTTTTTTCTTTTATGTGTATGAGTGTATTGCCTGCATCTATGTACTTGCACCTGTGTCATGCAATGCCCTCAGAGGACAGAAGAGGGTGTGCAAGTGAGTGCTGGGGAAGGAATCTGGATCTTCTGCAAGAGCAGTCAGTGCTCTTAATTGCTGAGCCATCTCTCCAGCCCCAGTTGCCTTCATTTCTTGCTGGTGAGTGTGTCTATCCTGCTGCCACTGCTACTACTGTTAGTGCTGTTCTCCTCGTCCTCTGCAGTGATGAGAACTCAGCCTCTTCAGGCTTCTGATGTGCAGCAGTCCTCCAGGAATCCTCCAGGCTTCAGCATCAGATGGGGACTGCTGAGACATCCAGCCTCATGGACCAAGCACCTACCAGATTCTCAACCTCTCCAGCATGCAGACAGCCACTGTTGGACTTCCCAGCCCATAGCATGTAAAGCCAATCTAATAAATCGCCTTTGTGATGTATGTTCTTCCATCAGTTCTGCTCTTCTGGAGAACTCTGACTACACTGGACAAAAGGCCCAAGGAAGGTAGCGCAGCTCCTCATCCCCTGCTGCTCCCTGGGGACCTTGACTCCTCCTTTTGCTCATTCATCCATCCATCCCTCAGAGCCACAAAGAGATTCTGGAATATATGCAGTCTCCAGTTCCCTGAATGCTTCCTCTGTTCTCCCGTCACCATGGACTGCTGTTATCATGTGCGATGTGGCTGGCCACCCGAGGGAGGCAGATGCACAGCATCAGCCTCTGCTATTCGGTGTCCCCTTAAAACATTACTTAATGCAAGACCAAAAGCAACAATCATGATAACTACATCCCTTCTTGTTACTGGACTTCATTCAATGGGTGGCTATAATTATTGCACATCCATCTATAAGTCATTTGATACATTTAATTTCTTGGTTACAGTTTGACCAAAAACTTATAAACCATTACAGTCTACCTCATTGATTTAAACCATGGAATACTGTATTAGTAACTTTTCTTATTGATGTGACAAAAAACAATGTACAGAAGGAAGGGTTTATTTTGGCTCATAGTTTAAGGGGATACAGTCTATCATGGCTGCGAGGGAAGGCATGGAAGCAGGAACATGAGGCCACTGGTCATATCGTATCCAGTCAGGAAGCAGAGAGAGGCAATGCCCCTGCTCAGTGCACT
This sequence comes from Eospalax fontanierii, assembly GCA_035773235.1. NCBI lineage: Eukaryota > Metazoa > Chordata > Mammalia > Rodentia > Spalacidae > Eospalax > Eospalax fontanierii. The sequence goes on from CM069524.1 coordinate 173,764,508, forward strand.
TTCTCTGCTTTTACTCTTTATTCAGTCCAGGCCCCCTGCCCACGGAATGGTGCCACCTGCGTGGTGGTGGGCCATCCCTCCTCACTTAAAATTCTCTGGAAACACCCACAAAGACAGAACTAGAAATGTGTCATCTAAGTGATTATAAATCTAGTCAAGTTGACCATGAAGATTAGCCTTGTATATGCCTTCCCTCTCTCCATGGAGGTTAACCATCAGTGGTATTTGCGGAGGATTTCCCATGCCTTCCCTCCCTCCACAGCTGGCCACAGACAACGCCCCTGGGCACCGTTAGGGCCCTGTGCAAAGAAGGGAAGATGCTGTGGTTTTAGGTGGCCATGAGAGCAGATTTTACTTGCGTGCAGGAAACAGACCTGAAGCTCAGGCACATACACAGATGCACATACACATACAAATACCCATGAACACAAGCAAACACGAAATCACACACACACCTACATACATGCACACCTACACAAGCAAACACATAACTCACGTGCACACACATACACATGCACTCATGTGCTCTAACATACAAACCACACTAATGTACACACATATACATAAGCACAGAAAAACATACCTGAACACATATGTACACATAGTGTCTACACATAGACACAGATAGCCATGCTTACTAACACACAAAACATACACACTAACAAGCATGCATGCATGGAGAGATGCTACCATGTGTACAAACACATAAATGTTTGCATGTGCCCACATGCACAATTTATAAATAAATGCATACATGTGCATATGCCCATGTACCAGCACACAGGTGCGTATACACACATGCTCAGAGGCACACATATGCACATGTGTGCACACACATAGACCAACACCTATGCAACTCCACGCACATGTGCACACATATGCACATACACTGACATGAACACACACAGGAGCTCACATCACAGACATGGACATATGCACACATATGGATACATACACATGCACACAGTCAAGCACACGTCAACACGAGCATGAGTGCACACACACACACACACACACACACACACACACTGCAGCAAGAGGCAGCAACATGAACGTGTTGCTTCCAAGCTGAGGGCAATCCTCAGTCCTAGAGGAACAGGAGAAGGGGAGGTAAGGGAGCCTGTTTTCCAGAAAGTGGAGTCAGAACACGGAGCCAAGAAGCCAGGACCCGGTTAAAGCCCTCTGTGCTGTGTGTTCTGTTGAATAACCTACACAGGCAGCCCTGTCATGGGAAACACCAAAGGCTCTGCCCTTCTAGAACCTAGCCCACCGGATCCCAGATCTGGCGCGCCGTTAGGCTCTGGTCTCTGCTCCAGTGCCCAGAGGTAAGAGCTAGCAGGCTATGAACTGGCTTTGCCACGAGCACAGAGAGATCAAGGCAGTCCTCAGTCCTCAGGAGGCTTCCAGGGTTCTCGAAATGCCCCAGAGCTCTCCCTACATTCTTTCCAATGAGGACCTAATTCCTAGTTCTAAAGGGGCTGCAGCCTCCTGGGCCTTTCTGACTTGGCAAAGCATAAACATACCAGCGCTTGCTGCAGCTTTGAGTCCCTTCCTATTTTTCCTCCTCGGGTATACGCCAGACCTTAGAAAGTAAGATGGGCCCCCGAATTCCCTATGGCTTTTAACAAGGAGGCTGCATTTTTGTTGCTTTGTTTTTAAGGCAAGGCCTCATGTTTCCCAGGTTGACCTTGAACATGCTGTGTAAGGGAAAATTACCTTGAACTCCTGATCCTCCCACCTCCACCTTCCAAGTGTTAGGATTACAACCAAGAGTCACCATGCCCAGTTTACGCAGCACTGGAGAGCGAACCTGGGACTTTGCGCATGTTAGGCAAACTACCAACTGAGCCTCATCCCAACTGATGATACGTTTTTACTTAAAATCAATATACAGAGTGGCAAAGAGAAAGCATAACTGCCCCGCAATTTGCCAGTCACTGCCTTGGAACAGGAAAACCCCACCCCACATGGTGCACGGGACGGAATTGAGGCCAAGCGAAGGGAAGCAGCTCACCAAGGTCACACAGCTAGTCTCTTTTGCTTGCTCTAATAAGCTGTTCTCTCCACAATATTGTACTAAGTGCCAAACTCTAGGCCACCTTGAAAGAAGAAGAATTGAAGAACCAATCTCAAAATCTGCATCTCAGCCATAGAACCCTCTGTGTTACGAGGCCCTAAGGAAATTTAACACCCTCCCCCAAGTTTGAAGTGAGGAGGCCTCTCTTGAAAAATCAGTTAAAATGCCCTCCTTTATGCACATGCCAACTTTGACTTCAAAAAGACTTTATTCCCAAGGATAAACAACCCCATGTTTGTGTAATATAATTAAGTGAAGGCATCTTTAAATGTCATACTAGCCTGTGCCCATTTCAAATTGTTATGCATCAACAGAACTTAACGAGATAGCCAAGCCTTCGCCTTGCTGTGAGACGGAGATAAGCCACAGCACTGTGGGCCCTTTAATAGATTGCCAAAATAAAGCATTTTCTATGCAAATTATTCATGCAGTGGGACAGCTAATCGTTTGCCAAGAGCCCGCCCACCGCCTCTCTGCAATTAGTCCTGAAGTTGAAGGAGCTCCAGACTCCGCAGGCGCACTCAGGGCCTCCTGCTCCTATGGCTTGTTTTCAGGTTAACAGAAACTTTCTTTCTTTCCCCTGGTGGTAGGGCTTGGCCGCCCCCGCAGTGGAGTCAGTCCAATAAGCGGAGTGTGTCTGTGGGGGTGGATGGCAGGCAGAGAACAGAAGGTAGCAGAGAGAGAACTATCCCTACATTTGTCCTGGCCCTGGCCCTGACCCAGTGTGTATAGTGTATGCTTGGGAGATAGCTCAGCCAGTGAAGTGTTTGCCTTGCAAGCATTCGGATCTGAGTTCGAGCTCCAGAACCCACAATAAGTTCTTTTAAAAATGTGTGGTGGTGCACACTTGTAATCCCTGTGCTGGGATTACACACATGCACACACACACACAATTGTGCTTTGAGCCTCAGTTTGCCTCATCTATAAAAATGGAATAAACATTGGTCTGGCAGCAGACTAGAAATTTAGAACCTGCAGAACCCAAGCCCACCACCACTTTCATCCTGGCTGAGGTATCCTGAGACAGCAAAGGAGCAACCCAGAAAGTGAAACAATGACTGCTCTTCTCCCCATCACACAAGCCAGTCAGCTCTTGAGTGTTCCCATTGCTACCTTTCTCACCAACACCTTACCTGGGAACCTTCTACAACAGAACCAGACCAGAGTGGACCTGGGAAAAGGAGCCTGGGGTGTCTTTACCCAGTTTCTCCAGGGCAGTTTCTATAACCCGGGCTCATCCATTTCCTCCCGAAAGGAGGTAGGATCTTGATCAAGCCCAGATGAGAGCAGTGTTGATATCCATCTCTAAGACTCAGTGAGATGTTGTCCATAAAGTTGAGCTGCTCAAGGAGGGACCCAGGAGCCCAGGAGACTAATCACATATGTGAGAGAAAAAAGGAATAAGGTGGGGGCTTGAGTAGCTTCAAAGATAATTGCTCACTTGCTGGAGTCCAACCTCGACTAGCCCATGGTTTCTTCAACCAATAGCCTGCTTATTTAACAGAAGGCTATGCTTCTCACTAGAATTTCTCACATCTAAATGGCAGTCACTGAAACTGCAGAGTAATGGCTGATGATTACTTGTCTTTGGTATTCTTCATCAGCCTATGGCTCATCCCTGGAGCCCACAGATGAAAGGATCATTTGATTGGGCCCTGGAACATCAACTATCCTCTTCTCCAAGTTCATTGCCTGTGACTCTGACAGTCCACACCTATCTAAGCTTGTAGCTGAGCCTGCCCTGAGACCTGGTAAGAGCGGCAATGCAGCAGGGAAGTTGTGAAGGCCCATTCCTAGAGGAAATGAGGAGGAACAAACCATTGAACCCTGAACCTGCTTCACCTTGGACAAAGTAGTGATCACACTGCTGTCATGTGTGAGATGTGCCTGGGGATGGGAAAGAACTTCAACAGCCTCAGCCTTGCTCAGTGTCTCACTCCATGTCATATCTGCTGGGCTCCAGGACTGATCATTTTAATTATCTGGGGATTCAAAGTCTTGCCAAGTCACTGCCCAGGATCAGCTTGCTAGGCAGAGCTGTGGTTTTCTCGGCCTGGCTTTGCTCCACCAACCTCTGCTAGTCCCTGTGGCTGGGTTCTGCCACCTGTTGATGGCCAGACTTCCTTGAGTCATGACTCTAGGAGGATCAGGGTCCATGATCTGCAGAGTCCTGTGTGCACTGCGTTGAATCGGGGACACTGAGGAAGAGCTGGATTATCCTCCTCCCTCACTACCTTCTTGTCCCGGTTGCTTGACTAGCTCTCACACTACAGCTGAGGGAGGGAGGGTGCCACCAGGGTGGGCTCTTCTCTTTCTACCTACCTCATCCTAGGCTACCTCCACACCTAGATCCCTCTGTAATCCTGCTGCCTCGGTGGTCAGGCCTGCTCACTGTTATGCACAGATATGACCTAGCCAGCCCTAGTGCCTGCAGCACTGGATGTGTGGATCTTATACAGAGGAGGTCAGGGAGAAGGCAGAGCTGGGGGACTCAGCTGTCCCAGAGAAGGCAGGCCTGGGAGGGTGCAGTCATGGAAAACCAGCTGGTGAGGCAAAGGGGGAGATGGGGTACACTAGGAATGTGTAGAACTGAAGAAGCTTTGCCCACTTAGAAAGCAGCTGAAGACTAACTATGATGATCAATACTGACTGTCAACTTGACAAGATAAGAGAATCACTCCAGGAGACAAACCTCCCGGATGACTGTAAGGGATTTTCTAGATTGGATCAACTGAAGTGGGAAGACCCATCCCAAATGAGGGTGCACCACCCCATGGGCTGGGGTCCCATACTGGATGAAAGGGAGAAAGGGAGCCAAACCCAGTTTTTATCTCTTTCTGTTTTCTAACTCCCAAACCAGTGTGACCAGTTGCCTCCCACTGCCTGCCTCCATGGTTTCCCACTGTGGCACACCACTGAACGCTCACACTGTGACCCAGAATAAACCCTTCCTTCCTCATTTGCTTCTTGTCAGGTAGTTGCTACAGCAATGAGAAAGGTAACTGACAGACTGACCCTGTGCTTTGAGTCTTGGTAAGAGAATAAGGATGTCCGCTCTCCTGTTTCGTGATTTCCTCTGTTTCCTTCTCCACCCTTCTGATCACATGATCCATCCCATGAAGAATTGCTGAGATTCAACGTCGGGAATGTCTCGAGGCATGGGGGCACTAGCCTCAGAAGCCCTTCCCAGGAGAAACACTATTCTATGGAAATGCATTCTAGCTCCCAAAGGATTTCTAGAGATGGAGCCCTGCATGGCCAGAGCTTGTCTGCACTCTTGGCCATGTGCAACCTCATCCCACAATGGACAGGACCCCTCACAGACATGACCATGGCAAAGTTTTCTGCCTCCTTGCTAGCCAACCTGCTGCTCTCAGAAAGCCTTGTGCCTACTCCTGTTCAGGACTGAGGAGGAGGCCTTATTCTGAAGGCACCAGGAATGTGTACGTCTAATCTCCTCATGCCTAAGTGATTGATTCTAAGATACAGTCAGGGATGTACTCTGATCTTTTCAACTGCTTCTTAAACTTCAGCTTGAGAGTTTCTCAAAGAACTAGATAAACACAGACCTGTGGCCCCATGCCCTTAGGGGCTGATTTGAGAGGTCTGAGGTGTTTCTACGAAGCTCTCAGGCAATGCATGCTGCAGCTTCATGGGCCATACTCTGAATAGAAAGGTTCTGATCCAACCTCTCATTTTCCTGAAAAAAAAAAGACTAAACTGAGAGTAGAGTAAGGCAGGGGATGCTGGTCATCCAGTCAAACACCCAAGTCTGTGAGGCTTGGGTTCCTCCTACTTTAGAGGGACAACACAAGTCAGGCCAAACCCTTCAGGCCATGGAGCCACATGTCAGGCCTCTGGCCTCGCCCAGATGGCTGGGACACAGAGAGTGTTAGCTGCTGTCATTGGCTGGTCTCTCATTGACAGGTTGTCATTGATGGCAGAAACTTGGCCAATGGCAATCAATCAGGGGTCCCGCGCTGCCTTAAATACCAGCAGAGCAAACAGCTTCAGACAATGCTGCGCCATATATCAATTACCAAGAGGCTGCGTGTTCCTCTGGGTGGAGGCAGCCTGAGTGAGCGGCCAGGGCTGCTGCCCCAGCTGATAAGGGCCCGCATTGTTCGGGGACAGCTGGCAGCCTGATAAGGGCCTGCTCGAATGAGATAATGGCAGTGGGCAGACACCTCGAGGCAGTTTAGAATTTCTTGGGTCTCCAAGAAAGGTTCTATTAAGCCCACTGACCCCAATTGAATATTAATTAGCTAATTAACGGATTTATTGTTCCACGCCATTTCTGGAGAGGCCATTTTTTTCGAGTGCCATTATTTTTGTAAATGATTTTTCGCATTGTGCATAATTGAATCTTCGCAGCTGCCAGCATCTTCTGCATGATTTGGCAAAAAAAGGCAGCAGAAGCACTTGGGGTTTTCTCCCCCACCCTCTCTCAGAACAAATGTCTTCAGCCCCTCCTGCTCCTGCTGGAGAAGGGGGAGCAGGAGGGGGGCGGGGAGGAGGGGGGCTGTGTTTCACAGGTTTGTATTTTAAGCTCAACGGCAGTGTCTGCACTCCTTTTCCCTGCCTTTGTAGGCCGCTGAGGGCCGAGGCACTCCGAGCCTTCTTGCACTAGTCCAGGCAGTCTTCAAACTGGCCAGACTTAGCTTTGCTTAGCCTGAACTTCTTAAAGCTCCGTGTCTTCTATGGGAAGATAAAGAGGGGCCCACCCTTCTGGCCAGCCCTGACCTGAACTGCCAGAGGAGACACTCTCACAGCAAAGGGCTCTGCCTGGGTGCTTACTCCATCTACCCAACCTTTGGCTATTTGGTGCTGTTGGTTCTGGAGGAGGGGGCTAGAATCCCCATCCTAGCATCTCTTTCTTGCTATTTAATAAGTCTTTGCTGCAAACTCCACACCAAGGTTCCCTGACTCCCTGGAGCTGGCATCTGCCCACAATAAGTTGACTCAGTCAGTCCCATAGGCAAATGGCTGATTGAATGAAGCCCAGGCCTCAGCAGAGGGTCTGGAGTGGGAGGGTACGTATGCTGGGGTGCGGTGGTGTGGGCATCTCGGCAATATTGTCAGGCAGCATTGGGAAGCCCTGTTGGACCTCTCATCTCCTTCCGCATTGGTAATGAAGCCAGGGGCAGGCAGAGGCTCCAGGAATATTAGTCGGGGCCCCCCAGTGGGCGGGTCTAAGGAAGATTTGTGCCCAGGCTCTGCCCCTGGCCACCAGGGGCTGCAAAGCTTTATTGGGATTTTTTATTAAGCCACCTCTTCCTGCCCCCTCCTTGTCTCTACCTTGCTGTTTGTGCTCAGAAAGAGGAATTCTGGGGGCTTTACTGCATGGGGACAAGAGTCAGAAAGGAGTTCCTGAGTCTGCCTCTGCAAACACTGGCTGGGACCACCTAGTCTCCCAGTTTCTACTCCTGTTCAGCAGACAGACCAACAGACTGCCATGGACATCCCCTCCATGTACAAAAAGTGTGGAAGGGTCAGGAGAGGTAATGTGTATGTTAAGTAGCTAGTTTTAGCCCTTCCAAAATGCATAGGTCCTTAAAAAACATGCTGTGAAAAATATATAAATACTACTTTATCTGTCAATTTATAAATATAAACAATCCTAAAACACTGCAAGAAGGGACAGCAAATATCTAACTAAGAATGAGCACTGATTTTTAAAGATGGGGAACTGGGTCATTCAGTCTCTGAACACCCTAGGAATGTCATGCCCATGATAGCTTGAAAACGGAGACTGGACATCTTATACAGAATCCATAATCCCCAGCCTTCCTTACCCGGGACATCATTCAACTAATAATAATGCTAACAATATTAGTACCTAGGGTTGTGTTAACTTAGGAGCTATTATAAGCCACACATTGAACTAGGCCCATTTGGTCTGTGACCTCGTTTAGTCTTCCTACTGTCCCTGTAAGATAGGGGCACTCATGAAGTAACCTATGCAATGCCATAGCAGCAGCACTAGAGACTGCCAGGTGCTGGAGCCCCTGCCTTAGACACTTCGCTCATCAGTGAAAAACCAAGACCCAAGGCTGCATGTCTACAGGGAGAGACAGCTCTGGTGCAGTAGATGGACCTCACACAGCGTCTTTGCTCCTGGACAGTCTGGTCAGGAAAGTCCATCACCACATACAGTTTACACCTGACCCTCTGGGAACACAGCCTTGGTCAGCAAGGAGGTTCTCGGCAAGAGGACCATTCCATTCTACAATGCTCATACCTCCAAGATTCAGACTTGCTGTCAGGAAAAGAAGCCAAAAAAACCCAAAAAATCGCTCTGGATTTTAAAGCAAGGTGATTTGATCCTCCCCAAGGTACCAAAAATGTAGGTTTTCTACATCCCTAGAATCTGCCCTGGCACCGTTGTCAGATGGCAGTGAGCCTCTGACAACTAGAGCCAAGGATGCTTTGGTTTGTAAGAGGCCTCCTGCTAAGAACCGCGAGAGCCTCATGCAGCCTGCTCTGCCTTTCTGTTAGTGTGTGGCAGTTGGGACACTCCAAGACAGAAGAGCACCTCCTGCTGGCCTCTTAAGGGCGGCCAAAGCTACAACTTAGGTCTTCAGGGGACCTTGCTTCTAGTTTCCTATTTTGTAGAGGAATGAAGGCTCAGAGAGTGGAAGATGCCTGCCCAGAGTTACCCAGCATATGAGGATTGACTGAATCTCTTTCTGCCATAAGGTCAGAACAGCAGAGAGTGTTCATACATAGATCTGGGAAGCCAGTATTCAGTTCTGCTGACTCTGAATTGGGAGGTTAGTTCCCTGGAGATGTCATCCACTGGCCCAGAGGCTTCCCCAGCCTGGATGTCTGTGCTAATTCCCCTGGCCCAGTGCTGGGAATCAGCAGGATTTAAACCCTGTACAACCATGTCCCTAATCAGTATTCTCCCATCTCTCAGTAGGAATCTCATGAGACAGCTTACTTTAGATTCCAGTAAGTAACTCTCCGTCCCCCTGAGAACACCACCACAGACAGAACTTCAAGGATCCTGGGAAGTCGCAAATTCACAACTCACTACACATAGACTGGGCTGGAGAACCTTGGGCAAGTCACTTCCTCTGAAGTCCTTTCCTTAACTGTAATGTGTGAATAATAATAATGCTGTCTCCAGCTGGTAGAGCTGTTGGGAAGACTGAGTAGGAAGAGGGTCTGCACTGGCCCAGCGGAGGCCACCCCTCACTACTGGGCAAGCTAGTGCCCCAGTGGCACAGGTTTCTCTACCAACAGTTAATTCAGTAAGAAGGAACTTGAACATGGACCGTGAACAAGTGTAAACACGTGTCATCTTCAATTATCGATATATGGTAGGGAGCATTGGGATGCTAGCAATATTCCTGTTCTTTGGGTGTTGGGAAAAATATGTTGAGCTCCGCTATGATCAGAGCACTTTTGTTTGTATAATATTTGAATAAAATGCATACTTTGGAAATGCCATATTAAAACCTAGAATATAAAGATTCATGCCAATTTTCAAGGTAAGTCATGAAACTTAAAAAAAGTCTTGTATCTCTGGTAGACTATCTTCCCCCAAGGCTCCCCATCGCCTCTTATGATTGGAACCTTCAGAAGATGCATACAAGGAAACTGGCCTGTGGAGGTGGAGGGTTCCCAGTGTCTTGACTAACAGTAATAGAATTTGGGCTCCAAGTAGATGGATTGGGAAATATTACGGGGCTCCCATTTCCCAGTAGTTAGGACCACACGAGAACCGCCAAGCTTGGGTCAGAAAACCACCTAAGGCAGGCTCTCCACTGAGCCAACCCTGTTATAGATTGTACCAATGAAAACTGGGAAGCTCAAAAGAAAGGAGAGGGAAGAAAAAGTTGAAGAGAGATAGAGAATGGAAGGGAAGAAGAAAAGGAGAAAGAGAGAGAGAGAGAGAGAGAGAGAGAGAGAGAGAGAGAGAGAGAGAGAGAGAGAACTTTGCCAGGCAAAAGGTTTTTCTGTGAGCAAATCTGGATATCAAAGTGGCCAGAATGGGGCATCATAGTCCTTTTCATGCATCCAAGACAGGAGAGGGAGGAGACCAGATGTGATGGTTCCTGCAGTCCCAGATATGCCATGCCTTGGAGTAAGGAGGACTGATTTGCACAGACCACCTCTGGCTCCTGCTTTTGATCCCTCTCCTGACTGATGCCTCAGCCCTAGAGAAAGGTGGCTTATAGCTTTTTCTAGCCTGTTAGTTGGTTTCCTGGGGCACTATGCTGGGCCTATAGCTAGGTCTGACTCCAGCTACAACTGGCGCATCTACAGCTCCTCTCCTCAGGGAATAGGGTTGAATACTGGAGAGACTCCCAGAGTGGCTAGGAATGAAGATGTGCTGGAAGAGGAGAAAACAGGTACTCGTGTGTGTGTGTGTGCGCGTGTGTGTCTTTGAAATCACAGTGTAGCTGAGGATGACCTTGAATTCCTGATTCTCCTGCTTCTACCTACTGAGTATTGGGATTCCAGGCATGTGTCACTACCCCAGCCTCAGCCACTTTTTACTTTCAGTCTAAGGCCCTCCTTTCTGGTTCTCAATTATTGGCTCTCTTGGGAGAACTTCTCTCTGTTGCGCAGGTCTCAGGAGCTGTCCATGATCTGAAATCCATTCTAGCCAATGGCGCCCAAAGCATCAGGATGAGTTCCCTCCCTTTTCTCTGAGTGCCACATACTCATTTCCCCCACTCCAATGAATACTCTAAGGGGTTCATGCCAAATCACTCCAGAAGTTCAAAGACCAGGTTATGAGATTTTTATGAACCAGGAAGTGGTATCACAGCAAGGAGTATAAGACCTCAACCTGGAGCTGTTGGTAGGGGTGCCAAAAATACTTTAGGCAGCAGTGAATAGAAACCTCTGACTCAAAGGGATATAAAGAATAAATGAATTTGAAGGTGAGGTAGGGCCTGAGTATGTGCCATCAACAGCTTAGTTAAGTCACCCAAAGTGTAGGTTAATCCATTCCCCATTCTGTCTTCTTTGGTGTCATCTTAATTTTAAGACCACTTTCCTTTGTGGTCACAGAAGGCTGCCAGGAAGAGAAGAGGTTCCCACTTCCTCACTCATCTGAGAAAGGAAGAAAGGACACCTTGGAGAGGTGTCAGCCACATCAGGACAACTTGAATAACTTTTCATACTGGGCCAATATGAGGCTTTGGATACAGACTATCCTCTGTGGTATAGGGCTGTGGAGTCACCCAAATGTCCACTAGAGGGTGTTTGGGTGCATGGTCAGGTAGAAGTGAGAGGAAGACATTAGGCTTCAGCTTTGGGTCAGTGTCTCAACCAGACATGAAAGGCTTGATCCTCGTGAACATTCCTAACAGAAACTCACTGCCAAGTTGATTCTCAAAAGAGACTGCATATTCCTCCTAGATACCTGACAAACATCACCTAGAATGGTTGTGCTAAGTGCTTGCCTTTTTAATTTTCTTTCCTTTTTAAAGACAGTGTCTGTGTAGCCCAGGCTAGATTTGCACATGTGATCATCCTGCCCTAGTCTCTTGAAGGATAGGATTGTAGGCAGGTGCCCTCATGGCTAGCTTTGCCTCATTTCTGAGCCCATTTTGATTGCAGCTGGACCCTTTATTCACAGAGCATACCTCACCATCCCTGTTTTGAAATAGTACTATTCGTTTATCAGTGAGCCCCAAATACTCTGCTAGTTGGAGGGTTGAGAAGAGAACCCTGGCTCACTTAATGTGACAAAAAGTCATCTGCCCAGTGTGAACATCTTTCCTTTAGATATTTCACTCTCTGGAATTGGAAGTGCTTAGGAATGAAGGATGACTCAAGCCTCTCAGGGGGACACGGGAGGCTTTGTGAGCAGAGAAAAGCAAATCTAGGAAGCTCTGGCTAGATGGGAACACCTGACCTCCAAACCCCTAAGAGGGTTGTAGAGGGGCTTTTAATGGATGTAAAGACAAAAAGGCAAACCAACCTGGGCATGGTGGTGCACAGCTATTAATATAATCTCAGAATTTGGGATTATAAGGAGCAAGAGAATCAGGAGTTCAAGGACATCCTAAGCTATATAGGTAGTTCAAAACCAACCTGGACCACAAGAGACCTTGTCTCAATCTCCTCCACAAAAGCAAAACAAACAATGATACTGCTGTAGTCCCAGCACTAAGGAGACTGAGATAGGAGAGTCTCAAGTTTGAGGCCAACCTGAGATACGCAGCAATTTCGGGGTTTGCCTAGGCTACATGGTGGGGCTTTGTCTCAAAACATTTTTTAAAGAAAATAAAACAAATGTCCAGCAGGAACTCATGAAGAGCAAATGATGCATAACTCATTCCTCACCTGAGCAGCTGAGGCTGCAGATATCCTTATCGCCACTGTCCACCCTGTCCCCACCCCTGGCATGTTCTCTTTCTGATTCTCTCTGGTCTATCCTTGATGTCATCCAAGAGTTAGCTCTCAAGAAAGTACAGATCTGATCATGTCCTTGTTCTACTTACAAAGTTTTAACATTCTCCTGTTACCTTAAGGATGAAGGCCTGTCTCCCTGGCCTGGTAAAGAGCCCTACCAGCATCATTGCCAATCACCCCAAGCCTCTGGGCTGCAGGCTCACTGAGCACTGGGTCCTACTCTCCCACCTCGGCTCCTCTGCCTCTACCGGTGTTTGATGGCTCCGAAACGTTCCTTCTCTTCTGCCTAGTTCCTTCTGCTCCTTCTTTCTGAAGCCTTTGTTCTGAGCACTGTTATGACTTCCCCTGAGCCAGCTCCCAACTCTGCCACTGTCTGTGATAGACCTCAATGGCAGGGCCCTGACTTCACGAATCTCTTGCTTCTCCCTTGCCTTGCCCTAGGATAGACACACAACATACACTGGATGTGTAGAAAGGTAGATGGAAGTGGAACGGAGGGATGGGTGCTGGTGGGTGGATGAATTAGATCACATCTTTTTTCTGCTTCAGTTGCTCTTCTCAGGGCTTCTTTCCTACTCTACTCATGTAGGTAGGTGGCACCGGGGAGAAAATAGACATCATCTCTCTCACACAGGGAGTTCCATGGCACCTTAGATGTCATTATACTTATAGCTGAAGTGTCCCCGGTAGGCTCATGTTTTGAGTGCTCGTTTCCTAGTTGGTAGTGTTATTTTTAAAAAATATTTTATCTATTTTTATTTTATGTATATGAGTGTATTGCTCGCATGTGTATAAGTGAACCTGTGTCGTGCACTGCCCACTGAGGTCAGAAGAGGGCATTGGATTCCCCTGGAACTGGAATTATGGATGGTTGTTAGCCACCATGTGGGTGCTGAGAATTGAACCTGGGTCCTCTGCAAGAGTAGCCAGTGCTCTTAACCTCTGAACCATCTCTCCAGCCTCCTGGTGGTGCTATTTGGGAAAGCTGTGGTGCCTAGGCGGTGGAAACAGGTCACTAAAGGTGGGCCTTGGAAGGTGATGCCTGGACTCTAGTCTATATAATATGCCCTTTAGTTCACGATGGTGTGCGGACAGCCTCACCACATGCTTTTGCCACCCACCATGTCTCGTTGGCATGATGGACTGAAACCCCCCAAAACCAAGAGCCAAAACAAGTATTTCCTCCCATACGTTGTCTCTGTCAGATATTGTAATCATGGTAATACAAAAGTAACCAATGTAGATGTAAATTGTTATCACAGTGAGAGCAGGGAATGGAAAACACTCTGTGAGAATTCTAAAGGTGCTGATCCCCATGGCAGAAAATGCCAGAGAAGAGACAGAGACTAAGCAGATAACATAGTTGGGGACTTGAGGGCAGACTTTACAGGTCAGGGGGCATCTATAATCTTGACTGGATGAAATGGAAGAGGGGACCCTGGGAAGTGGAATGTGCTTAGAGTTGAAGCAGAGTCAGGAGTTATGGCTCTCTGCACCTCACGGAGATGAGGCCAGGAGCTTGGAGCACACATCTATGTCTGGAACTGATGCTTCTTCTTCTATATGTAGTTTTTCTCCTTGCCTAGACATTTGCTTACAAGCTTGAAGTTGCACAGGACTGGTAGAGTGCAGAAGAGGAGTTAAATTAGAATACCTTTCTCTCTGAAATGCTTCTGGCATTGGGAGTCAACAGGAATAAAAACAGCAGTGGAAGGTAATCTGATTCCTGCTTAGTCCAAGTGCACACTGGGAAGACTTGATGCCCCCAACAGAACAGTCATGCTGCTTTTCCCTACAGTGCCCCTCCACACAGGACTCAGTTATGAGCTAAACATTAGTGCGCATATTCTGCTGTCAAGTCTGGGAGGAAATCATGCAGAAACAGCTTACATTACATGTCTCTTGGAAAGAGAATAATAGACTTCCAATACATGGCAGGAGAAGAAGTCCTATACATTTCAGTCCTCAATAAAGACACAAAAAGCAGAGACAGATGGGTGTTCAGAGCCCAAGTTAGAAGTCCCCTATTAAAAGAATTTGTAAGGAAATAAACATACACAGGTTTAAATTAAGGATGAGAGACTGGGGATGCTGTTCAGTTGATAAAGTGCTTGCCTAGGATGTATGAAGCCCTGGGTTCAATTCCCAGCACTGCATAAACTGATGTGTTATCCCCTGCCTGTAATCTCAGCACACAGGAGATGGGAGCAGAAGTTCATGGTCATCCTTGGCTACATACTGAGTTTGAGGCTAGCCTGGACTACACCAGACTCTGCCTAGAAAAAAAAATGCACAGTCTTATCTATTAAATTTTATGTTTTGAAACTATTGGCTTTCAATGGAAACACTCCCTCCTGGAGGAAAGAGGGAAGATCATAGGACTCAGGAATCTACTGAGGTGTACAAGGTTAAGGAAGGTGAGACTCACAGAGACCCTCCCCAAGATCCCCAAGATGAGGAGAGGAAACTCTTTGATGGAGCTGCCTGAAAGTTGTTCAGGAAGCTCTAGGAATGCATTTTCTCAGGCCACCATCCATGCTAGGGAGTGCTTTTCAGTGATGTAGATCCATTCAAGTTACCCATGGTCCTGTAAGGAACTCCCGATAAACTCATTGGTCCACAAAGCTAGACGTGAGTTGAGTAATTTCTTTGATCTGTCAACAGTGCCCTATCTGGGGTGGGTTGACATGTTCATATCTTCCTCGGAAAAGCCATACAGCGTTTCATTTTTCCACTTTTCTGGCTCCAGGCAGGGGACGGTGGGGAAGGATACAAAGCCCACAAAAAGAGGTACGTCAGTCAGCATCCTTTTCTGGAGTTACAGGTGCCTGGGCAGGGCCTTGTGTTTGTAGAACTAAGCTGCTGAAAGCAGTGAGCTCGTGCTTTCTGGAGAAGGGCACAGCACATTCCATGACCTCTTCCATTCTGGGCACTGCTCTCGAGCCAAAGGGCCTTGGCTGGGAACCTCCAGCACCACGGAGAGCTCCACAGAGCTCCTCCAGGATGCAGCTTGATTCTGCAGTTTTGCAGTCGAAGGCTTCTGGGACCCTGGTGTCTGCTCATCGTGATTCAGATCCTTCCCTTCCTTCTCAGTACCTCTCCATCCAACTCTACCATTCTGAGCCTATCTTGCCTATACTGTCCAGGCTTACCCTTCCTGATCTCGTTGGGATGTTTTGTTGGGTTTCCAAAATCTAGTTGAGATGCGGAAGAGCCTCTGCTGTTCGGGAAGGTTCTGTAGGGAACCTCTGTGCAAAGTGGGGCTGGGCTGAGGGCAAGAACAAGTTTCTTCCTTGAATGGGAAGCCTTTAGTAATTAGCCTTAATGAGGAGGGAAGGGTGGCCCATTTCATTGCAGGGAAATGGGATTTTTAAATCATTTCAAGGGCTGTGTCAGCTCTAAATGGCCTGTAGCTGGGCCTCTGAGGGGTGACAATTAGCTCTTTTGTCGCTAATGAAAGCAGAGGGACAGTGGAGGGGGTCACTTAATGAACACAAGGATTAGCTCCCAAACAGACCCTAAATAAGAAGGCAGGTGCGGGGAAGTAGAGAACAAGCTGGGACTGGCAGAGCCCTTGGCTGAGCCACGGCCAGCCTGTGAGAACTTGGAGCATGGATCTAAGTTCTCTTAAGTCCCACAAAGCACACCCCAACTCTCCTTTGGGCATTCCCTGTCTCACTCCTTTCCTCTGAGGGTAGGGGGTCTAGGAGTAGACAATGGTCTGGTGTCCTCAGACCAGAATTGAAGGATATGCCGTGTCACCTTGGTTGAAGTTTGGAAAACCACAGCCCTGCATTAAAGCCAAGTTGAAGCAGAGCTTGACACCGACAGGAACCAGCCATCACACCCTTCCTCTAGTGGGTGCTGTCATTGACAAAAACAGGAGCCCAAGGGCATCTCCCCCTCCGCCACCCCAACTTGTGAATCACTAAGCTAAGAGAAACCCAACAGCTTCATGCTACTTCTGTCCCAGGGTCCACAAGGGGGCAGAAAAAGTGCCAAGGGCCAAGGCTGAGCAACTCACAGTCCCTCCCATCACAGCAAGCCAACCAGGCTGAGAGGGGCAAAGCCGGGAGGAAAAGAACAGCAGGGCTGCTTGGTCGTGCCAGCTCCCAATGTCCTGTGGCCCTCTGGGCATTTGCTAATTCTTGCCTTTATAGCAAATTGTCTTTTCCCCTAGAAAACTAGTCATGCAGTATATAGAGAAACCCGCTTTCTGGATGCATCATCTGAGCAGGGCAGTCATTCCAAGTGTTCAGAACAATCACACCAGAATGCCTGGGAGAATCCTGGAAGCCATAGATCCAGCCAATGTGTGGCACAATGGGATAAGGAGACTGGCGATGGCAGCCAAAAACCCAAACCCAATTTCTTTGTATTTTAAGGAAAATATTTCTTATTAATCTGGAAAACAGGAAGACAGGAGGACCATGAAGGGTCAAGAAGCTTCCTGTCCTGTACCCAAGATCTTAGACTGAAGCACAAGTCACAGCAGCAGGAGGCAGAGACCTGGGGAAGGATAAGAACCAGGAGGCCAAGTTTTCAATCTAGTTGGCTCCAGTGTGCTCCTGACCATCACTGGACCTCAGGGTGTCCAAAGTTGACCCACTGGGTAAGACAGTCTTGTGAGCAGAGGCCACTCTATTATATGTGTGTGTGTATCTGTCTGTCTGTCTGTTACAGCATCCTTGTGGAGGTCAGAGGAGAACTTCTGGGAGTCAGTTCCTTTCTTCCACACGTGGACCCCAGAGATCGAACTCAGGTCATGGCGCTCGACAGCAAGTGCTTTACCTACTGAGACACTCACCAGTCCTGAGTCACTAAATAAACCTCTCTCCAGCTGTCCCGTGCCTTGGAATATGTTCAGCTCATTACCTACTGATATGTTTCCTCCCTCCCTCCCTCCCTCCCTCCTTCCCTCCTTTCCTTCCTCTCTTCCTCCCTCTCTCCCTCCCTCCTTTCCTCACTCCTGTCACTTAGCTCTCTAGCACTTCTGTTCCTTAGCTCACAGTGCCTCTATTCCTCACTCAGTTCCCAGGACCAAGCCTGGCATGTGTTAGACACTTGATTTCTGTCAGTCGACTGACTGGTTGATGGACTGGCTTCCTGACTGAAGGATGGCTGCAACAAGGTCTGCCTCCCTGATAGACCCCCAGCTGGTGAGTAGATGAGGAACCTGTATTGCTTCTCCTATCTAGTGCCCAACACAGGCCCAGGTAGGCTGACATACTCCACCGGGACATACAATGAAGGACAGATATGTTCCAGGTCCCTCCTCACCCAAGAACCAGTACTTTGTGGGGAGAAATGAGCACAGAGTCTGGGGCCTATGCTGTGTGTGTGTGTGTGTGTGTGTGTGTGTGTGTGTGTGTGTGTGCGCGCGTGCGCGTGGGTGTGGGTGTGTGAGAGAGAGGGAGAGAGGGAGAGAGAGAAGGGCAGAGGACAACAACCTTGGGTATCAGTCCTCAGGAGATTCATCTTGTTTTTTGAGAAAGGGTCTCTCACTGACCTGAAACTTGCCAAGTCGGCTAAGCTGGAGAGAAACCCCAAGGATCTACTTGCCTCCACCTCCCTAGTTTTGAGATTCAGAGTGTGCAGCATATGTCCAGCTTTTCAATGTGGGTTCTGGGAATCAAACTCAGGTCCTTATGCTTGCAAGATAATCAATTTACCAACTGCTCCATCTCCCCAGCCCAGACTCAGAGCTCTGTCTGGAATAAAATGTAAAATCTACTTTTAGATCCCTACATCCTTCCACTGCTCAGGCCTGTGCCTCAGGGACTTTTCACCTGGGTCACCTGCATGGGACGTAGAGTCAAATCAGACCTCAGTTTGTATAATTCAAAAAGCTCCTCAAAAAGGGCCTCAGTTTCTTCAACAGTTAAATGGAGACAGAGTACAGAGAGGCTGAAATGGGTCAGGTCTTCTCGTATCTATGAAAGCCCACTTAGCTAATATGGGCTGGACTTCCCCCTGGTCCAGGGCACAGTGCTCTCTCCAGACAGCATGAAAGTGTCACCTAACTCCTGAGCCTGCATTTAACCACCACAGCACGCTGCTCTTCAACTGACATCATCCCTGCAATTAGAAGCTTTTGGATCCTTCTCCCATCCTTGCTCTCTTCATCTTGTTGTTCATTTCTTCCCTTCCTCATATTCTGCCCCCCACCTCTT
The DNA here is from genome assembly GCA_035773235.1 of Eospalax fontanierii. Lineage (NCBI taxonomy): Eukaryota > Metazoa > Chordata > Mammalia > Rodentia > Spalacidae > Eospalax > Eospalax fontanierii. The sequence goes on from CM069524.1 coordinate 173,783,135, forward strand.
TTTCTCAGTCTCACATAGGCCAGAATGGCCTTGAACTCACTGTGTAGCCAAGGATGACATTGAACTTCTGATCCTCCTGCCTCTACCTCTCCAGTGCTGGGGTGACAGATGTGCATCACCATGCTGGGCACCATCTCATATTCTTTCTACTCTCTCTCTATTCTGCCTCCTGTCTCTGTGTTCTGTCTCTGACTCCTGATCCCATCCATGATATGTGCTGGAAGGTGGGCATGGAGGTTGAGGCAGGAGAAAGGCAGCCTTGGGATTCTGAGGAGCCTTCTGAGTCTTCTTATAGGAAGAGCCTCTACTTCCCTAATTGCAATGCGGAGACCCGCTAGATCAAAGCCTACCTCAGACCTCCAGCATTTTCTATCCCTGGGAGATAAAACTGAACTTTTCCAAATGGTAAGATACCCTGGCCCCTCAGCAGAGCCTCTTCACAGATCAGACTCCAGCGAAAGTCTGTAACACTTAGGCAGTACCCTCTGGACCACATTCAGTCTAGACTATGTATGTATCCCAGACAAGACATGAGGATGGAGGGAGGGCCACCCCAACCCTAGTGCCACAGACATCTGAATGACTCTAAATTCCCAGGGGATCTGAGATTCTCTGCCAAGCCCAGGCTCAAGCGGACAATTGGGGACTTATTTGTCATAGGCTCGGAGCCCATGAACTGAGAGCATAAAGGCCTGGGCAGCATCCACTGGAAGTGCTGGGTAGGTGTGCAGCCTGGGGTCTGGTGAGAGGGAAAATCAGGTGTTTAAGAAAGTCCAGCAGCACAGAGGTCTCCCACCAGCTCTTGTGAAGAGTGATGTCTAGAACAAAAACTGCATGGTAAGGTCCAAACTGAATGCAAGCCTGCTCTTCACAGCAGCATTGACAATAGTCTTTAAAGGCCAATTTCTTTCCCTAATAGCTGCCCCCCTCCTCCCTGAGCCTGCCCAGAGAGCAGGAAACTGGTCTTTCTCTCACCTCTTCTCTGCACGCCCCCATGACTATGATTAGTAATTGTCTTGCTCCTTCCTGGTCTGACCCAAATCCCTGGAGGGAAGATCATGAAGGTGGAACTCGGACAGAGAGGTCCCATCATGAGATACCCCATGCTTCAAGAAGGAGAGCCAAGTGGCTAAAGGGTCGAAAGAAGCCTGACTATCTGAGCACTGGACTCAGCCAGGAATCCATGTTGTTTGTCCACCTTGAAGATACAGCAGCTTTAGAGAATAGAAAGTGGTGCCAGCAGCCAAGAGCTACTAAGTGGAAGACAAAGTCCTGGGTAGGGTTGGCTGGCTCCTGGGTGTGGGGGGGGGTGACAAAAATGGCAGCAAGGAGAAGGAACTCCAGAGCAATCTGCTTTGGTGGCATCAGAATCCAAGAAGAGGGCTGGAGAGATGGTTAAGAATACTGCCTGCTCTTGCAGAAGACCAAGGTTCGATTCCCAGCACCCACATGGTGACCAACAACCTTCTGTAACTCCAGTTCTAGGGGATTTGACATCCTCTTCTGACCTCCACAGATATTGCAGGACACAGGTACACTCACACACATGTAGGCAATACACTCATACACATAAAATGAAAATAATAAATAAAATATATTTTAAAAATAAAGTCTGAGAAGATCTGGGATGTCCTTTGTTCTTCTATCCCAGGGACAGGAAACTGAGACCCTAGTTGGTTTAAAGCAATATGAATGCCTGTAAGGGAGTTGATCTGTAAAGATGAGATGCTGTGATTTCTCGTTAAGTAACTGTATTCTGATGTGTGTGTGTGTGTGTGTGTGTGTGTGTGTGTGTGTGTTTCATCTAATTATTCTCTCATGATAAACCAGGCTTGACCAAGTATCTTTTTTTGGAACCAACCTATCTTCATATCAGCCCATCTATAATCATCCACTTCCAGGAAACTCAAGTTTTAGAGGTAGCAGCTAGCTAAATATTGACTCACCAACATCATTCTCTCCATGACGTTTTCTGCAAAGGTGATGTGTAGTTGTGTGTAGGAAGCATCTTTCCTGAGCCTGCCTTCATTTGGTACCCAGAGAGGTGGTTTTGGGGATCACTCAGTGACAGATTTAGTTAGCCTGGCCATGAATGGTCTCCTTTACAGCAGTAAAGGAGAAAAGCAATCATCTCTTCAGAGGTGAGCTCTCTTAGACAGCAATGTCATGTGAGTTCTGTGGGTCTCCAGATGCGGAACAAAAGACACTGGGACCAGGCCCAGGAAGAAACAAGATGGGTGTGGGATTTCACAATGGGCCCTTGAAGCAGCATCAAGATCAGAGCCAAAGTTTTCTTCAAACATTGCTCTGTGGCTCAGCTGCAGCCCAAGGACTGGGGATATGAGCAGGTTCCGCAGTCCATGGGGCCCAGATGCTCTGTGGTGGCACATCTAAGAGCAGCCACTAAGGAAGACAGAGAAGGGAGATGGGGCCCTCTGGCTTGGCTGTGGAGAGAGGGCTTTGTGTATATTGCAAATCCAGTTCACAGCCCCAGGGCCCATGCCCCAGGCTGGAGCTGCTGCAGCCTCCAGTGCTTCAGCTCATCCATCTCTATCCTCCACCCCAGTTGTCTGTGGTGGGAAGCAGTCCCCAAGGACACCTGATCCAGGACAATTCATATCCTGTGCTTAACCACCTTTCTCCTGGCAATGGCTGGGAAGAGAGGGCTATGCTTTTCCCAGGTCACCACTGCAGAGTGGGAATCCTCTCCAGATACATGATCCCTAGACATCAGTAGAGCACTGAAACCCTGCTTCAGCTGCTGCATAAGAGAGCTTGATCTCAGTCGTCCTGCTGGTCTCACATGGTCAAGGCCAAGCCTGTGCAGTTTTGTCTTCCGAGCATCTGTGGACTGATACAGGACTTCCCGGTGATGAGCATCCTACTCAAACCCTCACAATGTCCAGCATGACCCCAGGTCATGTCAGTTAGTACGGCTCTTCATGGTGTAGATCTGGGCCTCTTGGCTCACCTGGGAATCAGATCATCTCCCTCTTCCTAGACGAGGATGGTAAGAGGGCAATGAATTGGGTCCACGACACTGGGATTAGCATGTTCCATGACACGTGAAGCTGGAGAAGTCCCCATGAGGTCTGAGAGTAGACAGAGTAGGTCTGGGATCCTCTCAGAAAGCCAGCTCCTCTCCAGGAGGCTTTCGAACTCTGCCTGCCTGATGTTGAGACTATCTCATTGTGAGTGAATTAATTGTTGTGCAACCTAGAGTAGTGAGACAAGTTAATTACATAATTACCGCAGAATGACATGTTATTTCATGGTTGCAATATGGTAACTCTGTTGGAAACAATTGTAATTGCCCAGAAACTGCATTCGAGTGGCTCCGTTATCTCTCCATAACCATGTAATTAACTTGTGTTACAACTTTATCTGCAGCAAACTCTGAAGTTAGGAATTGGGTCTTTAGGGCAGGCAATATAGACCTAAGGGACCAGGTAGGCTCTGGCAATGGAGACTCTATTATAGTCCAGGAAAACAATCTGTGTTTCCAAGTTGAGGGAGAAAACTCATTATGGACTCCAGGCCTCATGCCTCTGGCGATACATTCAACCTCACTTCCAAGCCACCATTACATACAGTGAGCTCCATGTTCCAGCCACACCAGATCCGCATCACATACAAACACCCACTGGCCCTTTGCTTCTCCTCTCTTGCAGGTGCTTAGATATAGCTACTTTACAGAAGGTGGGTGTCTTGAAAGATGAGAATCCTACCTCAAGTTCCTTGGCCCTTGTCAATCCTTCTCATGGTCACAAAACTAGCATTTGGAGAAGCAGCCTCCTCCAGGCATCTGAGAGCCTAACTGTCCCCACACTTCAGGGTAAAGGAGTAGACCTGGCATCTTGGACTGATGGGATGGGCCAGGCCACCAGGGGCAGAGGCAGAGCTGGAGGTGATACTCAGGCTCCATTATCACAGGATTCTGTGACCAAGAGGAAAATAGGCCCCAAGGAAAAGAAACAAGGGGACTGTGGTAGGAAGCTCATTCGTCTGTTCCTCTCCCTTCCAGTCACTGTGCCTGGCACTGTGGCATTACCCCTCCTACCTTGGGTAAGCCCAACTTAGCTAGGCAAATAGAAATGGCATGCTGTCTGCCTGACTGCTGCGGGTCCAGTTGTCCCCTGGCCTGGCTTGATGGCCTGCTGACTCGCCAGCCTGTGTTTCTTGACTGCCAGTATGTGTGTCTGTCTGACATTGTGTCCATTGGCTCATCGTCCCTGCCTCTCTGGAGTCACTGAGGCCTGTGTCTACTGCAGGGAACAGGCCCATCTCAGGTCTGCTCAGCAGCAGTCTGTCTGTACCATGGTGAGCTCTGTCAGTTTTCTTGGCTTTCCCTTCCCTACCTTCCAGGCCCCTGGAGGGCTCCTCAAGGGTAGGAACTGTCTCATTGATGATTCAGCCTTATGTCTGATTTGCCTGGGGTCATCCCCCTTTGTAGCACAAAGCTGGGACTTGGCATAGAATGTGGTTTGCTGAGCGACTAGTTGACTATCTCCAGCCTGCATCGGCAAGCTGAAGGGAAAACAGGATTGTTCTTGCTTACCCAGAAGAGCAGGAAGCCAGGCTGTAGGTCAGGTCCAGGATATACTATCTGTCACTGTGAAGAGGAGGAGGAGCTTCAGGAGGGTATGACCACGAGAAAGGCACAGGATTTGTGGCATTGATGTGGACCAGGGCAGTTCTAGGTCTCCATCTGGAAAATCTGCTAGGAGTCCCAGTGGGGTTCCACAGTGTTTCATCCTGTCCCTATTTTTAGGGGTCTGCACAGGGCCAGGATGTATGCTTACCGGGGATGAGGGGGACACCTGCTCTCACCTATGGCTTGGGCACTCTGAGTTATTCCCTCCCTTCTGGCCCCTAAAGTCAAGCTAGTGCTCCCCTGCTGGGTGCCCACTCCCTGCTCTATGCCCTATGCCCCAGGAGTAGAGGTGACAGGGTGTCAGTTCTGGGTCAGTCATGTGAACGACACAGAGTCATATCCCCGGAAACATTCATAAGTTTAATCCACGCCAGTAATAAAATCGCATTACATTTCTCATAAAATAAATGTTCCCATTTATATACAGAAGACAGACTGTACAGGCCGAGCCTGGCCCCAGGAGGGGTCCCACATAGACGGATGGTGGCGGTGGAGAAAAGGCCACCCTCCCATTGAGGATGAAGTTCTAACTCTCAGGACAGTGGCTGGCCAGCTCGCGCAGGCAGAGTAGCTGGCCGGCCTGCCAGGCAGGCGGGCAGATGGACAGATGGGCCTGGAGGTCAGGCACTGGGTGTTACTGAACCTGGGATTCGAAGGTTCCGTTGAGCTGCCCCTCCTCATAGTCCATCTGACACAAGATCATGTTGTTCTTCAGGAAGAATTTGTCTCCCACGCAAAATCTAGAAAAATCCAAGCAAGATATTAAAGCTATAGGATTGGTCCCAGTGGGGTGTGGTCGCAGCCTGGGGCCAGGGGGGTGGGACATGAGGGACGTGATGGCACCGAGGAGTTAGCTCCTTGAACCTTCCAGAAGGGATGGAGGAAGTGTCACAGCAAGCTTGATCAATTCCTCTCAGCCAGGCCATGCCATGTGGGGTGGTGGGACAGACAGTCAGTCAAGCCACAGGCTTCCTATTATATCACCCAAGGAAGTGTAGGAAGAACAGAGATAATTTATCCTAGTCCCAGAGAGAGTACAAGAGAGGCCCCAGAGACAGAAGTAAACACAGAGGAGAGACGGGGAGAAGGGGGAGCAGAGTGGCTAGTCTTTCCATCCTTCTGCCTTCCCAGCTCAGGGCAGGCATCCTCTCAACCGGTCGGCAGATTCCCTTCTACAGCCTCGCAGAGACCTTACTTGGCTCCCCTAGTTCTCTGAAAGTATGGAGCAGGTTGGGGGCAGAAGGGGAAGGAGATTTCAAATCTCTCCTCAAAGATGTACCCTATTGGCTGAGACCTTAAACCCCAGGGTCATTGGCCCAGCTCCAGCTGAACATCTCAGTCCAACCACCAGGTGGCGACGAAACTTCACTGAGCCCTCTCAGGAGGAGATTTGGCCAGAGCCTCAGGCGATCCAGTGATTCTGGCAGGTTCCTCCAGACCTCACCCCAGGAATATTTGTATGAGTTCCTCCCCAGAAGGGCTCTCAAGAAGAGATCCTGCTTTTGTTGGTAAACCACAGCTAGGGGTGTAGGCTGTGGCTCCTTAAATCCCCAAGGCCTACTTCAGGGCTGGGACAGTGAATAGAGCCCCAAATTCACAAAACAGAGGGGACTGGAACCAGATTCACAGGAGTGGGGTCAGGAGGATGACATTCTCTGAGGACACCACTCACTCTGTGGGCCTGAAAGTCCCTTCTCACTAGACTGTATACAGAAGCACAGGCACACAGTTATACACAAGGAAACACAGCACACTCATGCTATTACTGCATATACAGGATTAAATGTGCACACGCACCTACACACAGTATGCACACACCCTTATGCACAGACAGTTACAGTCACATGCACACTAGTTCCATGGACTGGTACCCACATATACAAATACACATATGGGGGCTGGAGAGATGGCTCAGCAGTTAAGAGCACTGACTGCTCTTGCAAAGGACCTGGGTTTGATTCCCAGCACCCACATGGGTGCTAACAAGCGTCCATAACTCCAGTTCCAGGGGATCCAGTACCCTCGTCTGACCTCCTCGGACATTGCATGATACAGGTACACTTACACACATGCAGGGGATACATGCAAACACATAAAAAATAAAGAAATAAAATACTTGAAATACATATATAAGCACATATATACTGGGCATGGTGGCGCACTCCTATAATCCCAGTGCTCTCAGAACTTGGCAGGTAGAGGCAGGAGGATTGGGAGTTCAAGGTCATCTTCAGCCACATACCTAGGTTGAGGTCAACCTGGGATACACAAGACCCTGTCTCCAAACAAACATAAAAAATTAGAGTTAACTCGGAATCAAGTTAACATGGAGATGTAGCTTAGTTGGTAGAGAGCTTGCCTAGCATGCATTGTACTGAGTTCAATCCCCAGGAACACATATATCAGGCACGGTAGTACATGCCTATAACCTCAGCACTCAGGAGGTACAGGCAGGGGATCAGAAGTTCAAGGTCATCCTTGGCTGCATAGCAAGTTTGAGGGCAGCCTGGGATACAGAAGACCCTGTCACAAACAGCTCCAGCCAGATGCATATATATACTCACACTATGTACATTACATACACAAGAAAACTCATGCATATCCCATCATTAAATTCAGACAGAAATTTGCCATACCAATGTGTGTGCCAGTACGGGAGTGTACACACGTGACCACAGGCTTTAGGCACACACACAACAACACACATACCAGTCACATGCACAGAAGCCACACCGCACACCTGACTCTTCTGCACTCCTGACAGGCTGGGGTCTGCGAGTGTGCTGGGTTGACCGAGGGTCCAGCACTCACCTCTGATTGCAGAGCTGGCAGGCGAAGCAGTCAAGGTGATACACATTGTCTCGGGCCCGCATCACCATCTCGAAAGCTGGGATCAGCTTGCTGCAAGCAGCACAGTTTCCTGTGGTGCCAAAGAGCCTGCCAGGGAAGAATATAGAGGATTCCAGGGCCTGCCAGGGAGCTGCCTCCACCAAGGTCCTGTCTAGTGCCCACCTTTGGAGCAGGTTAGCATGGCCAAGGGGTAAAGGCACTAGCTGCTACCTCTGGATCCTGCCAGATCAGGGTTCAGAGAAACTGGCATCTCACTCCCCAGGGAGGCCATGTAGGACCATGGGTTAGATAACACTATCGATGCATCCTAAGCCCATTCCAGGTTTTCCTGAGGTCCCTCAAGCACTAGGGTAGGCTAGGCCCTGAGCAAGGGCTTCAGACCCATACAGCTGAAGTGTCAGAGGCAGCCTACCCATGGTGGCCTGTCCTCAGAAAGTCACGTGGAGTCTCTCTGAACCCCAGTTACCTCAACTGTCAAAGACCAAAACACACCCCTCATGAGACAATGCACTTGGCAAAGCCTAACCTTGACCCTAACATCAGGGATGTTCTAAAAGCTTACAAGGATCACCTCATTTGATCCCAATGCAGCCCTGTGAGGTGGACACATGTATCATCCCTCATTTTCAAGACAAGAATGAGTCACACAGAGATAAACAACTCGCCAGGGGAATGTGGCCTGGCTCCTCCATGAGAATGATCTATGCCACTGAGCCAACCTTTTTGCCTCTAAATCACAGTGCTTGCTGAGGATGGAGCTCGGTTGGTAGAGTGCTTGTTAGCATGCAGGAAGCCCACATGCTAACCCCAGCACCACATAAATCTCATGTGGTTGCCCATATCTATAATCCCAGTATTTGGGAGCTGGAGACAGGAGGAACAGGAGTTGAAGGTAATCCTGGGCGACACAGTGAATTCAAGTCCAGCCTGGCTTATAGGTCTCAAAATTTAGATAAATGTACAATTCTTTATTAAATCCTTTTCTGCCTTGACCTCACTGGGTTATTTGCCTATGTCTTCTTTTCCTTCTGGGAACCTCAGTTTAGCCTTCTGTAAAATGAGGATGCTGGATCCAACTCTGCCTCGAGATGCTTCTCACACAGACCCAGTCTCCAAGGGAGTTTCAAGGGCATCTGGCACAGTAGTCTCTTGGGAGGCAGGGTACCCCTCCTCTCAGTTGCTGGCTGCCAAGCTCTAGGGACAGGAAGTTCACTCTCTCCCCATTCAGGACAGTTCTTCAGTTCTTGGCTGGGCGCTCCAATGGCCTGAGCCAACCAAGTTCCTCCCAGCTTCTTTTCTGTTGAGCAGCCCCCAAGTGAGGCAGGGGGCTGAGGGAGCAGGGAGCAGGGGACTCTAGTCCCTGATTTGTCAGTGCAGGCTCAGGCACCTGCAGACCAGCCTGGCTCCATTGTTCATCAGCCTGAGCTGCCTGGCGGCTCAGATAAAGGCAGACAAAGGCTGGGCCGCAGCATCTGCCTGCCACCAGCAGTTGCTATAAAGGGCCAGGCCTGGGCAGCCATCCTTCTCCAACCTACTGGCCTACTTGGCCCCAGAAGTCATTTCTTACCTTCTGAAGAGCACAAGAAAAAAAGCTTCCAGCCCCTAGTGGCTGGGAGGGTCTAGAACGTTGTGGGTGCTTTTCCTGACATGCCCACCCTGTGCCATGCTGTTCCTTTCCACAGGCCAACAGATGGACAGTCACCTCTTGCTAGCCTGCCAGGTTCGACTGCCCAGGTTGATATTCCAAAGCTCCAGACCTGAAGGGCCCTTTGCTTCCCTGCCTGCAGCCTTAGTTCCCTCTCTACCCTGGAAGCACTAAGCCCCATTGCTTTAAAAAAAATCTCTATGGAACTAGAGAGATGGCTCAGCAGTTAAGAGTACTTGTTGCTCTTTCAGTGAATCCAGATTCAGTTCCCAGCACCCATTTGGAACTCACAACTGCCTGCATGGACATATGTATACTCACACTGTATACACACATACACATTATTGATTAATAAATTAAACCGATAAATTTGTGGGGCTGGAGAGATGTCTCAGTGGTGAAGAGCACTCATGGCTCTTGCAGAGGACCTGGGTAAAGTTCCAAACACCCAAATGGAAGCTAACAACCATCTGTAACTCCAGTTCCTGGGCAATCCAACGCAGTCTTCTGGAATCTGAAGGCACTGCATACACATGGTGCATTTACATACATGTAGACAAACCATTCATATACATAAAATAAAACTACATAAATCTTTCTTAAAAATCTCTTGCAAAAGGAAGAATTGAAAGGAAAGGTGTACGAAGGCAAATCTCAGGCTCTTCAGGGAAGTTGGGACCTTCTGCTGATAACCCCGCCTCCCTCCATCTTGCCCTGACTTGAGTAAGAGCCCCACCAGCCCTCACCCTGACCTGTTAATTAATGCAATGGACCTTCCTTCCCCACAAGGCCCCAGCCACCATCCAGCAGCCTGTGACAGAGCCAAATGCAGGTTCTGGGTCTCAGCCAAGGCCCCTGCTTCATGGCCTCCTTCCAGCCTTGCTGATGTCATAAATGGCCTAAGGGAGGGTTAATTGGGGAAGGCAGCCCCAGGGGATGGGTTTCAAGTTGTGGAGGAGGGGGTGAGCACTCTGAGGAACGCAAGGCAAAGAAGTTAGATTCTTTCTACCATTTCACATGGTGGTAAAATGATGTACAGAGAAAAGGTTCTAAGCTAAAGGCTCAGAGCTGGTTCAAACTCAGGTCTTTAACGGCACCAGCAGTCCCTGACCTAGGGGATGGCTCCCTGCCAAGGCAAATGAGCATCTAATCCCAGCACCACCTGGAAAGGGAGGACTCTGGGGAGAGGTGAGCAGGAGACTCCACCAGGGAAGAAGGGCCAGGCAAGTCTGAACAGCTTCAACTGCTCCTCCAGGCCCCTCTGCGGTACCCATGCCTGGATTCCCAGAGAAGATGTGTAAGAAACACCAGGCAAGGGCAGATTATCAGTGCTTGCCTGGAGGGTGCAAGGGCCAAGTCCAAGGAGTTAAGGACAGGAGCCAGCTCTGGGGTGGCTCCTCAGCCACCTGAGAGAATGAGGGACTGGCCTGAGGTGGTGAGCAAGCAGGGACCACATGAGCCATGCCACAGGCTGCCTGGTCCAGAGCCTGGGACGGAGTCAACAGGCCCCGGAAGGACCCGGACTCTGCAAACAAGGCGGGGCGGGGGAGGCAGGCCTCGGAACCCACCGCAGGTAGTCGCGCCGACACAGGATGAGGTTAGCCTTGGTGTAGAGGGTGGAGCCCACCTCGCCCAGGCGGCAGTCGCAGCAGGCGCACTTGAGGCAGTCCTCGTGCCAGTACTTGTCCAGCGCCTTCAGCAGGTAGCGGTCCTTGATCTTGCGGTTGCAGCCAGCACAACCCTTCTGCCTCCCTTTAGGCTGGACGGACAGCATCGGCACACCTGGGATGGACACACAGACAGACAGATGGGCACAGGGATAGCTTGGGGCTCTGGGAATGGGCGGATTGTTCCTTCTCTCTACTGCTTCTTCTAGGTTTGGGGCTCCCAGAAGCCCTCCTTTCTACTTCTTCCCCTGGCCCCGAGGTCTGGCCTTTGGGCAGCAGGACAAAGCCTATTTATTCTCCCCGTCAAGAGCCCTACAGCGGCGGCAGGCTGCCATCAGCTTGGCATCTCTGAGCCATTCCTCCTCTTCCTAACCACTGTTAGGATCCAGGCAGGTCCAAGTCCTCCTAAATACAGCCATAGATCACAATAACAGGCCCAAGAATGAGGTCCACTAAGATTCCCAGATCTTCCTTATCCTCTCTTCACAATACAATAGTCAAGGTGCATTTGACCACTTCAGCCTTGGACCACATGTAGAACGGCAGAAGTGTGGTAGAGGAAGGCTCAGGGAAGTCAGTGTGGGGTTCCCCTCAGAAATGCTTCAGCCAGAGTCCAACGTGCACCTGGCCTGAGGGAGAGGCTCGGGAGCCTCTGGAGTCTGGTTTTTGCTCCCAGGATAGAAATCTCTCAGCTACCAGCTCCTTCCCAGCCCACAAGAACTTCCGGACACACAAGGAGAAACAAGTACCAGGCAAGACTCAATGCGTGCAGTCACTGCAGACAGAGCAGCTGGCAGATGAGCACGTACACTCACACACACCCTTGAACAAGCGTGATGTGCAGGTGTGAGCATGAATGGGCACATGGGCACACATGCCCAACCCATTCCCACAGGGAAGGGTGGCTGCAGGGGAAGTATCCTGGGATCTGGATATTTCGGGGCAGCCCGGAGGGTGTGCTGAGATGGAGCAGTGAGGAGGGACACATAACAAACAGGTCTCGGAAACCTAGCCTGTGACTTCACAGGGAGGGCTGTTTGAGAAGGCTGAGAGTGGGCTGGGGGTGCTTGCTTCCACAACCATGGCACAATCAATGGAGCCCGCCCCACCCAGCTTTCCAGCAGGCGTGGGACCTCTGTTTCCACTGGCCCGTCTTGCCCCACGGGCCCCGGCTCTTTCCAGGGCTGGAGTTCAGTTTCCATCCATTGGTCTCTCTCCCACCCCCAGTCCTCACACTCTGCCTGCCCAGAGACCCAGCTGCCAGTCCACATTCCTTTCTTTCCCTTCCTTCTTCAGGAAGGATGTGTCCTCTGGTTTCTAGAGAGAACCTGCTACCAAGGGGCCTCGGGCTCACAGATGTCAGGTCAGACAGATGCTCTGCTGCTACAGGTGGTCAGAAGGATTACTGTAAGCCATTGATGGAGCTGGCCCCAGGACTCATTTCTGTACTGCTCTCTTCATCAATCTAGCCGCCTCTTCTGACTTCTGCATGAGATGAGGTTGGCCTCTGGGCCAGGGTGCAAGAAGAGAGGCCAGGCCTCTGATAGTGTAGGAACAAGAGGACAGGGGAGGGCACAAAGGAGGAGGCTCCAAGGCCGCGCCTGGCAGGCAGAGGTTGGTTCCTTCTTCTCTCCTTCCTTCAGTCCTTGTAGAGCCCTGTCTGTTAGCTGGGAAGTTTGATGCTTCATTTTCTTAATGCAACTCTAAAGGTTAATTGGTCTGAGAGAGCGATAGGGCTCAGGACGATGCTGTCCTTGGGCTTGCCTGTGTCTCCTCTGACAGGGCCCAGCCCTGCCTATAGAGCGGGTTTCATGAGAGTTGAGGGGTCTGAGGAGTTCTTTCCTAGGCTTGGCCTACAGGGAGGGATAAGGTAGGAAAATAGGCAGAGGTTAAAACAGCTGGATCTGGAGGAGGCCTGGGGCTCTAAGAATGGTAGACTGTGGAGGGAGTGCTCAGCCAGCAGAGCTATGCATGTAAATACTAACTCAGACCACAAGCCAGAGCTGTTTAAGTCTCTTCAGAACAGGTGTCCCCCTTGTTCACCCCATGTGTAGCAGACCCAGCCTCTCCTCTAGTCCCTGCCAGGGCTATATAGATATAGTTGGGTAACTATCAACAGGTGTGTGAATAACTTCATCATACTGGGGGAAGCTTCCAGTCTACTAAGTCATACTTCCTAATGGAAGGGGTCAGTCCTAGAAGCCTGTCCCAGGAATGCCTATGAGCGGATCGGGATCCTATGGCCAGGTAGTCCAAAGCAGATGGCCTGGCCTCTGGGCCTTGGTTCCCTCAACTGCCCAGTAAGGCAAATGGAGACAACCCTTGCTTCCCACTGAGTAGTTCTGGCTTTCCAGAGCCAGGTCAAGAGGTGTGAAAACACTCTTGTGAAAGGCTTTGAGGGGGTCTATCTACAACCCTATCTGTTCCCCAGATGGACGGAGATGCTCCCCGAGAGGACAGGGCTCTCACTCCTATGTCCGCAGCCCTCTCTAGCCTGCCAGCCAGCCAGCCCCCTGTAGACCCCCCTGATCCTCCCCTGCTGGCTCTGGGAGCAGAGCCTCAGGCCATGCACTTTCCATTAGGGAGATAGCAGTCCTCTACCAAAGTCCATTTGGGATCCATTTTAGTGTTATCTAAAAATCAAATCTACATGGTAATCCTTTTAACGTACTCCCGACTTCAGGAAAAAGAAAAAAAAAACAGCTTTGCACTCTTTCAGGAAAGGTTTTAAAGCATTACCCAGTAATTACTGCTCACCCATGAAAACACCCATCTTTTACAATGGAGGCTGCTTGTGCCTGCACACACGCCCAGGTACAAGCTCAGGTGTACATACTAGGCCTGGTAAAATAATGAATTCACTCAGCCCATATGCCACCCCCAATTCTCAGGCTAGAGAGGGGATGGCATTTGAAGGGAGACAGGCCAAACTCTAGTCCTGCTTTGTTCCAGGAAGGGAGGCAGCAGAGCTGATGGAGGGAGGTGGCCAGGCTTCAGAGAAGCCTCCGGGTGACTCATCGACAGCCAGACACCCTCAGTTCTGTAATCTGGGGCAAAGCCAGACACACCAGTGATGGGGAGGGCCTGGCAGAGGTCATCAGTCCTGTCCCCACCTCTCCTTCCACTCTGGAGAAAGGCCATCTTCATAGAGACCTCCGGAGCTACCTGCCAGTCAGACGCACTGCCTCAGCAACCCAACTCATCCAGCCCAGCCTAAACTGCTGCTCACCATCAACTTGTGGCGGAAGTCCTCTAAACAGCCAAGTCTGTGGGCACCTCCGTGAACAAGGCTGAATCTTGGGAGAACACTGTCCCTGCCCCAGCCACCTTCTGTAAGGGCCGTCTTCCATCTCAGTGTGTCTACTTCCCCCAGCCACAGGTCTCCAGGTACACTCCAGGGATGTCCTGGGGAGTCCTGCAGCCAGTGCCGGAGACTGCACCAGGCACCGGGAAACCCTGCTGCATGCTGGTGCATCCGGTCGGCAACTGCTCAACCTTTCACTGGCAGAACCCTGGAATTCTACCCTATCCAGCCCACCAGGAGATCTTTCTTAATCTCTGCTTCAGGGCTGATGGTCACCATTTCTCTAGGAAGAAATTCCACAGTCCAGGCCATGCTCCGTGTCCCCCCCAAAGGGCAGAGTCAACAGTGGACCTGAAGCTAGGGACTAAGAGCTCAGGCTTTGGGGGAGCTGGAACCCTAGAGCAAGCCTTGCAACTCTATACCTGGCCTCCTTGACCTGAACCTGTGACGTGTTTTTATTCAATTTCTACTTTTAATTATGTGTATACATGTATGTCTGTAAGTAGGTATGTGCACGTGAGTGCAGCTTCTTTCATGGCATTGCATTCCACTGTCCATTTGAATCTGGAAGGATTCCTAAATCTCTCATTGTATCTGAAGACACTGGCATTTTTGCCTATGGTGTTCATAATTAATCCTTTGCCTCAGTTTTCCTCTCTGTTAAATGGGTATGAAAATAGTGCTGAGCTCATAGTCACCATGAGTTACAAAGGAACCCTCAGGACAAACCGAGTCTGGTGATCAAAAGAGAGTTCTGATGAGTGTCACCTTACTCAGCATATGGGAAATGTGGCCTCAGTCATAACCCTATGTCAGCTCCCTACAATATGAGGGACACTTATTTTACAGAGCAGTAAACTGATCTGAATGTGCAACTGTGGTTAAAGTCACACGGGCTCTGGCTAGAGTTCACTGTCACCCAGAGGCTAGTCTAGTGGTCAGCACAGCATGTCCAGGAAGAATTCAGCACCATCTGCCCAGTAGGCAGCTCTGGTGGCCAGTTGGGCAAGAGATGGGATATAGGGCTCAGGAGAAAGTCTCTCTGGGGCTCTGAAGCGAGTTCTGGGAGCCCAGACATATATAGACTTGGTATCTCCCATGATCCCTCAGTGGGCCTCTGTGCTGGTTTTATAGTAGACCATAAGGAGGAGAGTCAGCTGCAGGTCCTACCCCAGAGCCTCACGGCATAACATGGCTGCCTGATGTGGTTCAGGACTCCCTTCCCTCACCATGAGCACTCCGCCCCAGGGAAAAGCAGGGTTTCTGGACTGGGCAGTCTGACCTAGCATCCAAAAGTCTTTACTCACACTGCTGTGTTAGGTGCTATCATTATAGTTTAATAGTGGGAAAGTGAGGCACAAGGAAGATTCCTAAGTTGCCAGTAAGTAGAAAAGGGTTGGGATTCGAACCCCGGTAGTCTGTCTCGAGGGCCCAAACACCTGACTCCTCTGCTCTGAGATGGGGTTGTATGATGTGGTGTTTAGAGACTCACACAGGAGACTTTATGGAGATTGGAAGGCACTGGAAGCTGTGCAGATGTGGGCTGCTCCATCACAGGGCACATGGGCAGAACATACACATACTTGTCCATATGCATAGCGTTGCACAGGTCCTCAGGAGCCACACATAGAGGGGGAGTTCTCCCCAGATCAGTTCTGTCAGTGCCCAGCACAGGGGTGGGATAAAGTAGGTGTTCAGTAACTTGCATGAGAACACATTCATGTATGCAAACACACTTGTGCATGGCTAGTCCACACATGTTTGTGTACTCAGAGAAATACACACCCCGGCACAAGTGTACACAGATGCCATAGAACATCACAGGCATCACTCAAAATCAAGCTCTGATTTGAACAAAATCTTCCAACGTGACACCTGGATATGGAAGGATATGGAGAACCGTGAGTCCCCAAGGTTCACGAATCTGTGCAGAACATCAGCAACTCCAGCACCATCCTGGCATCCTCTCCTGCTTCCACTGCTGAGAGTGGGGGTCTTGCCACCTGCCTGGGCCCATCCCAGACCTGGAGCTGCAGAGAAGGACCTCAGCAGAGCCAGTCCGTCCTCCGGCTATGTATCAGCCACCTTGAATAAGGAAATTTGAAAGTGTAATCTAATTCTACGGCATCTCTCTCAATCTCGTTTTCTCAGAGGTGACTCCATTCCGCACAGGCCCGTGCAGCCTGTGAGAAGGCCTCCATTTCACACCAGTTTTATCTCCACAATTTCTCGTCTCACTGCACTCCTATCCCAGGCCTTGCCACGTGGCAGGCGAGGCCTGAACTAATAGCATTTCCTACTCATTTGGAATCAAAAGCCAAGGAGAACAACTGTTGGAATGTGTGGCCGCAGTCACCTGGCCCCCTCTTATTACTGCCCCCTCTGTGAGCCCATTTGAGGGATGGTGTTTTCTGGGTCAGGTGAGGGAGGGAAGTGGAGGTTCTCCTGGCCTCTAGCTCCCTATTTGGGGCAAGGAGAGGAAGACTGGGAGGCCACGTTTGGTTTGTGGGATGATGATTGGCTCCATAGAGAGACTGATGTCTTGGCCTCTGACTCTTCTTCTCTAGGGAACCCCGAGAGAAGCAAGAGTGAGGGGTGAACATTTGAAGGCATGTGACCTCAGCATTCTGGCTGTCATTTCCAGCCTTGCCTTAGTTTATTCATTTAATAAATGAGGACAGACTATGTTAAAAATGGCTTTGAAGATTAGTTTAGATCATAGATAAGAAGTACTTACAACAGTGTCTGACACAACAACTTAAGACAATCAGCTAGGAAAACTTATGCCTATATTAGGAACCAGCTGTTCTATTCCTAGGTCACAGACCCAGGGTGACAGGTCTGGACAGGGAGGCTAAATCCACAGGCAGGGGCTTGTGTGTGAATGATGGGAAGGGGGCCCAGAAGGTTCTAGAAGGAGTCTAGCACATTGAGATGCTTACCAGGAGGCACTCATGCCCCGCTGGCCCTATCCTGGGGCCATGGGTTGCATCACACTTTCTCCTAAGCAATGGGGAAAAGTGAACTTCACTTGGACCTTATGTGACTTCTGATTATGAAGAAAGTTGTAGGGACAGCTGAGCTCAGGGCACTGACTCAGGCTAAAGCAGGGTGGAGTCCCCAGAAGGCCATTTCTGGTGTAGCAGGAGGCACTTCTGCAGTAAGCTTTGGGGGAAAGCAGCCCGTCCTTTAGCATCTGGCATCTAAACCCTGAGCCCCTGTGGCCTTGGCACCTGCAGAGATGAAAGACTGAGGTGAGGCCTCCCTTTGAGTGGGAAGGGGCGTCCTTCACAGCCTAGAGGAGGACAACAACCTTGGGGACTGTTTTAGCCCACCTGGGGTGCTATCACAGAACACTAGAGGCTGGTGGCTTTAAGCAACAGACATCTCTGCCAGTCTGGAGGTTGGGACAATCAAAATTAAGGCACTGGCTGATTCATGTCTGATGAAGGCCTGCTTCCTGGTTCATAGCTGTCTTCTCAGTGTAACCTCACATGGCAGAAGGGATGCGACCCCATGCACAAGGACACTAATCTTATTCATGAGGTTCTGCCCTTGAGGACCCTTCTTCTAAGACCTTTACTGGGGAGCTTGTGATTCAGACCAGAGATTTGGTGGGGACACAGTCAGCTGAGAACCTGTACGAGGACCAGAAGGACATCCAAGATTCTGGGACAGCTTCTCAAAGGCCAGCCTCCCACAGCTTCCCTCCGTCTTCTGCAGGTCTTCAGTGAGAACCCAGATACACAGGAAGCTACATGTACTCACTGATGTTCATCCTTTGGAATGAGGTTTAACTTAATAGCACAAGTATCTGCTGTGGGCTCTCCTTCTCTGTGACAGCAATGAATATGTATCTTCTAATTCTTTTGGCGTCCCTAAATCTCAGACACACCTCAGAAGCCACAGGTCCGAACAAGGATCCCTTATTTCCAACCCCAACCCTGGTCCCTCTGTGCCCTTCCCCTCACGGTACCCTCACGCCTCCAACCTCATGCTTCCGGAGAATGCAGCATCTCACACACACACACACACACACATACACACACACACACACACACACACACACATACACACATACACACACACGTGTCCTGCTATCCATCTTAGCTGTTTCTCTTTCAAAAGTCTTATGTATTTATTTATTTAATGTTTGAGACAGGTTAACCCACGATGGTCTTGAACTT
Source organism: Eospalax fontanierii (assembly GCA_035773235.1). Classification (NCBI taxonomy): domain Eukaryota; kingdom Metazoa; phylum Chordata; class Mammalia; order Rodentia; family Spalacidae; genus Eospalax; species Eospalax fontanierii. The sequence goes on from CM069524.1 coordinate 173,801,442, forward strand.
CCTGTGTATCTGAGGATGACCTTGAATCCTCCCCTTCTATTTCCCAAGTGCTAGGATTATAGACATGAGTCACCATGTCTGGTTTTTGCGATGCTGGGTATTAAACCCAGGGCTTCATGTATGCTAGGGCAGCACTCTACCCCTGCATGTATACCTAACCCCCCACAGCCATCTTCTACCACACTGTCAACATAGCTTCCATCAGCCTGTGCCCCACAAAGCCATTCTTCACTCAGCAGTGTAAGAAGCCTTTCCAAATAAACCAATGCAGGTCACTGTCCAGCTTAGAATCTTCCTACACTTTCCAATGGGCTGAGCATAGCATTCATGCTCTCCACATAGCCTGTGACAGCCTCATGTGGTCTAGCCTCCGCCTCCCCTTCCCACATGAGCTCCATTCACTCTCCAGATCTTCCTCCTGCCTCAAGGCCTTTGCACACGTAGATTTCTTTCCTTCCTCTTCAGTGATTGACCCTTCTCGTCTAGAAGCTTCAGCTTAAAGGTGGGCAGAACGGCATTTCTCACCTGTTCTCCTTACTTAAACCACCCTGTTCCCTGTCCAGACATTTCCTTTGGAATTTTCAAATGATATGTAATTGCTTTGTTTTACTTCAGAGAGTTTATGGGGAAAAGACTGGTTTCTATTCCCCAAACACAGGCCTCCCAGAAGGTGCAGTTCTTGACACTCTGTCTACTACTGTGCCCCCAGCACTGAGCACCACAGCAGCAGTCCTTGTATAACTACTGACTGAATGGCACCTATCTAGATGTTACAGACAAGCATCCACTGGCCAGAGTGGGTAGATTCACACAGGCATGACTTGGGGGTAGGGGGCTTGATCAATACTGCTGCCCCTCTGCCACAAAGCTATTCCTGCCTGTCATAAGCAAACTCGTGTGTGTGTGTGTGTGTGTGTGTGTGCAGTTCGTATGCATGTGAGTGTGTGGAAGCAAGAGGACAACCTCATGAATTGTTCCTCAGAAGCCATCCCATTTTTTTTTTTTTTGAGATGGGCTCAGGTAGCGCAAGCTGGCCTCAAACTTAACTATGCAGCTGAGGACAACCTTGAACTTCTGGTTTTCTTGCCTCCATCTCCCAAGACCTGGGATTACAAGCATGAGCCACCATGCCTAGTCTATGCATGCTGAGGATAGAACCCTGCTTTGTGTATGCTAGAAAAGCACTCTAGCAACTCAGCTATATCCCTACCCAATGCCCAGCCTTTTGTGGGTGCCAGGGATTGAACTCAGGTCCTTACGCTTGCACAGCAAGTACTTGACTGCCTGGGCTGTCTCCCCAGCCTGCAAATGAATTTTTAAGAGGTATATCCCAGGGTTCCAGCAGAGAAGTGCTAACAGTCATACTAGAACCCTTTATCCCTGTAATAACAGAGCAGTGAAACCCTGTCCTTCAGACTCTGCAGATCTATCAGAAAGGAGACCTAGACTCCACGCCTCCCTCAGATATAAGTACTCTGACCTCCTCAGGGATGGTGGGCAGAGGACTCGGTGCTCTGCGGAGGGCTGGCAGTTGTCCTGTCCTCTGCAGCTCTGTCCTGAATCCCTTTACTACCCCCACAAATCCAGCCTCCCTCAACTCTCACCCAAAGGTCCTTTGGGTGTATAAATATGGCCACTTTTCCCTCTTAGCCTAGGCTCTGCCTTTGGGAGGCCATGAGAGGAAACAGAACCTGGAGCTTATTCTAGACAGCTCTAGGCCCAAATCTTTCTGTCTGGAATAACCCCATCCCATCCCAGGCTGTGGATGTCAGCCTCCATGTTCCTTAGAGATGTGCTTCCTGGGCTTCACAGCTGTGGGGACCAGAGAACATACATCTGGAAGCCATGTTCCCTAGACAGTGACTCAGCTGCTCCCTGGGTACCTGCAAAGCCCACGTCACTCATCTAATGAAACAGGGCTCCCAAGAGGCCTGCAATCTCCACAGAGGAGGAGGAGGAGGATCCAGACTCTCAGACGAGTCTCAATTTCACAGCATCAGGGATGTGAGCACCAACGCGCTGAACCAGAAAACGAGAGTCTGGCAGGAGCTGCAGACACACCGTGAGCGTCGGGGGATCAGAGATTAGGGCCCTTCAAAATCAATTTTGAATTCAAACTTTTAAATGTGTTCTCCAGGCACAAAGAGGGGACCCTCCAGGCAGGCTCGGCCTACTACCCAGCTGCTGAGGCCTGCTTCCTTCTTGAAGCAACACAACACACCTGCTAGCCACTAGGAGAGGGGGCGTGGAGGGAGACTGTGCTTTGCCACCAGGACAGAAAGAGCAGGGGACTCCTGGGTGTTGGCTGAAATGGCATTGGGTCAGAGCTTCTTGCTGATAGCCTGGGGGCTGCTGTGCTCTACAAGCCCCTGTGGCCCTAGTCTTGCTCAGAAGGTTTGAGGAGGCACCAGTGGATGAAGCAGTTTGAATATAGGTTTTGAAATGGATTTCAGACAAGTCCTGGGCTCCCAGGGAGAAGATCCTTGTTTTGAATAAACCTCCATTTTAGCAGCTGGAGGGAGAAGGCCTGAAGTGCAGCCTCGAGGTAGCAGTAGAGAGAAGGGCCTGAGGCCCCATGTGGCAAGCAGCAGCTAAAGGCTATGATATCTGGCCCACATTGGCACATGATAACCAGGGAACTGCCTGTCGGTCAAGCTGTCATCTGTCAGGCCATGTCTAAGGGGTTGTAGGGTCACAGGGATGCACAAGGCAGTAGGCCTTCACCAGCAACCTAAGCAAAACCCTAGAGAAGGCCACAGGGCTTGCCAAAGGAAGACCTCAGGAGCTCAGATCAACAGAGGATGCTCTAGGCCATAGAGTTTGGTCCTCTGCTCCTGTCTAGGTCCCTTTGAGCCTATACTCAACCCACAGCTGATGTCTTCCCAGGCTCTGAATGAGGAAGCTTGTCTATAACAAGCTTCTCTGATCCTGGGTACCCTCAGCCCTGGCCTCCCTACAGTTCTCCAAAACTCCAGGCTGCCTCCCAACCTTAAGCCACAGTCCTAAGACATAAACCGAAAGGACCATGAAGCAACCTGCAAGGAAGAAACAGGAGGGGCCACGCATGGAGTTCCTTATCTAGAAAGGAGCACTGGGAAAGGAGGCTGGGGTCTCAGGCTACACCGAGGAGAGGAGGCAGGGACCCCCTCGCTTGGGAGTGGGCTGCCGGCTTTGTAAGGAAATTACAGCGAAGGCCTGGGTAATGCTCCTTTTAGTTACAGCATAAACTGCGGCAATAAAGCGTACCTGGGGAATGTTTAGAGAAAGCACTAATGATTTCTTCCCCAGTGGTTAATAAATTCACTTCCAGATCAATTTGTTCGCGATAGAGCCCGGCGAGCGGAACCCGAGCGGCGGGCACAGCCGAGTGTGTCTTTTTCAGTATAAATGATTTATTACGATGATTAGCGGCACATAAACAATTTAAAATACAACGCTAATTAGTTTGGGGAAGAAAGGAGGGGAAAAGCCACCCTGCCTCTCTCCTCATTATGTTCTACTTCTCTAAGTGTGTACTTTTTAATTAAATCCAAATGTCACAATAAATTTAAAGTGTTTTATTACCACTCGGACTAACTGAGGCAGTCAGGCAAGCCCCCTCTCAGGCATCAGCAGGCACAGGGCGGGGGTGGAAGGGGGGTGGGGTGGGGTGGAGGTGGTGAGGATCAGGGGAGCCAGAGGGGGCTGTCTGCATCTTTGCTCCACAGGGAGATCTCTAGGGACCTCTGCAAACCCCTGTTGGTTTCTTTGTTGGACAGCCTTGGGTTGGCAAACCCTGGGACCTCCCAAGTGCCTTCCCGGCCAGGCCAAGTACCTTGTTCTGAGCAGCCTGGAAGCCAGCCACTTCCCCATGATGGTCCCACATTGTCTTGCACCCCCATCCACTCCTCCTTGAGTGCTTTACCTACTGCCTTCTTCAGGGGGCACTTCCTGTCAACATCTCCTCAAGTGCCCCTTTCAGAATGATGAGCCACTGTTTGCTAATTCCTTCCTGGGAGGGGAAATGGAGCTCAGAGAGGTGCAGCAATTTATTTAATGTTCTCACAGCTAAAAAGAAGACTTTGGCAAAGTTCTTGTTCCTTGTGTTCCAGCACATGCTAGGCTGGTCAGGTCTGCGCTCTGATTCTCGGTGCCTAGGATCAAAGAGAGCTGGTGGCTGCCCAGGCAGGCCTTTCCCCAGATGCATTTGAGGGGTTCAGTCAGGGTTTAGGACTCTTATATATCTGGGTTCAAGTTCAGGCCCTACCACTGACCAACAAGGTAAATTTAGTCAAGTTCTTTAGCTTCAGTAAAACAGAAGCAGTCATACCCAACTTACAGGGCAAAAGAATGCAGGCAGTTAAAGTAAGCAGAGGACTTTGCAATTCTTTGCATGCTGTGTAAGCAGGAATTACTTTTAAAAGTCTTTGAGGTAAGCATAAACATTAGTAACCCCATTTCATGGATTAGAAAACCAAGGCCAGCAAGGTTTCACTGAATCCCAGGATCAGGTAACCTCACTTCTGGAAGCTCAGATAGCTAGGGTGTTTCCCTCCTAAACACCCCTTAGCATTGTTCATTTAAGAACAAATATCTTGGGCAGAGGAAGTAGATCAAGGGTTAAAGCATTTGTTGGACAAATCTGATGACCTGGGTTCTGATCATCAGAGCCCGCAGTAGCCCATATGCCCATAACTCCTGTGCTCCTAGAAGAAAACAGGAGGCAGAGACAGGGGAATCACCACAAAACTGGCAGCCTACTGTGCACACAAGAGACCCTCCCTCATATAATCCAGCAATTCTACTCCCAAATCTTTGCCCAAGAGAAGTGGAGATGTTGTTCTGCCCAAAAAAAGCTTGCACCTGAATGATTACAGCAGCAGCATCTTGCACCGCAAGCAAAAAGTAGAAGCAACCCAAATGTTTATCAATCGACAAACTGATAAATAAAATACATGTTTACATGCAGTGCGATATTATTGGACCATGAAAAGGAATGAAGTACTGATTGCATTAGTTCTCTGTTGAGATGTCTGCATCCTTTAGGGACTATGCTCTATTTGCAAAAGGTCATATCTATAGGGCAAAGTCCCTTTTCTGGAACCTTGAGCCTATTCTATGTGTGGCAGCATGAGTGTGTGCATTATGGTATGCACAGAATGGCATCTATTGTTTGGAACACAAGAAGTACATAATGTCATATATACAATGACTAGGTTACAGTGGAGGCCAGGGAAGAATGATGCCCTCACCTGGGTGCCTGTGAGTCTCACCTGGGGCCCATAAGCCCTGTCTGGGGCAGGGTGTGCAAATTCACATGGCCAGGAGGGAAGGTGGCAAGAATGCCTCAGGAGGGAAAGAACACCGTGCCAGGCTCAGAGAGTACTCTCCTAAGGCGAGTCCTGAAGTGAGACAGGCACACACTGTGGCAAGATGTGGCCACCTGTTCCAGAGTCTGCAATGAGGATAATCATGGCCAGCAGGCCTCATCTCCTCAGAGGCAAGCCAGCCTGTCTCTGTCACATATGGAAAGAGCCTCATGGAAGGGCAACATAGCTCTGGTCTCTAAGAAAGATGTTTGGACCTTGAAACCATATGTGACTGTTTGGTTGGCATGAAACTGGCTCCCATGCCTCTCCACGGATTCATCATGGTACGCCATCTCAAGAAACTGCTCCTTGGGGGAAACACCTGTATAATTTCTCCAAACTTCTCTTCCCAGGTCCCAGGGAGTCTAGGCTCAGAAGGTGCCTGGGGTAAGGGGGTGGCAAGTAGGTATGGCAGGTACTCCTGGCTTTATTCAGTCACCAACAGTTCCTCAGGGGAGCACCGTGCCACCCAGGTGGCAAGGCACAGAAAAACATTGTCCCTCATTTGAGTTCCGTGTAGGGGATAGTGAGCAACCTTTAGGCCTTAATTTATATGTAAGGAAAGTGAGGCTCAGAGGACTGGCCTTCCTAGGGTCACACTCCAGTGGGCATTAGAACAATCCCCTGAGATCTCACAGGCAAAGAATGGCAGAGCAGAAAGGGGACAAGAGCCATGCTTGCCACCTCCCAGGCCAAAACTAAGCTGCCTCTGCAGTAATTAGTCAGACCTGCAGGGAGATGCTGTTTCTTTTAAAGACTCCACAGGTTTCAGATCTGCATTGTCTGGGCCCATTACCTTGGGGTTCTTTCCCCTGGGGGTAGATTTCAACTCCCTCCTCCCTAACCCACCCAGAGCCCTCCCCACTCCCTCCTCCACAGGGCCCAGATTGCAAGTTAAGACGGAAACCAAAGGAAGGTAGAAGAACTACTGGGGTGGGGAGCAATGAGCCAGAGGAGGTGGGGGCAACCACCTGCCAAGCTGAAAGGAAGGGGCCAGAGGAAGGGCAACCACCAGCCAAGCTGCCACACACATGCCTCCTCTCTGCCTCTTTTGGTTTTAGTTCTCCCAATCTATTCTCTACAGAGTAGCCAAAATTCTGTGAATCAAAGGTCAAGTTAACTATGAGTCTCAGTTCCGCCTAAAGCCCTTCAAAGACTTCCGGTTGACCTTAGCCCCAACCCTGCTCTTAATCAAGGTGCAGCTCCTGCAATCTGAAGGGCCAATGACTATCACTTTGGTCACACCAATAGAGCTCCTGCTACTGACCCCTCTCTGGCCACCAACTCAGGGTTCTACATCCGCTCTCTGGGACAAAGGAACCATGATTCTCACTGCCTGCATCCTTTGACACACTGTTTTCTCACTGCACATTCAAAGAACTCACCAAGCTCCTACAACAGGACTTAGTTCTTGACCCCTGTATTCTGAGAATAATTAGACCAACACTGATGATTTTAATCATGAAAGTAGTTCTTATCAAGCTTCATTAGGTCAACTTGATTTCTTGATCAATTTTCTATCCAATAATGTGAAACTACCCCAACCCCACTTTAATTCTATTAGTATTATTTTCATTATAATCAATTATTTGTAGATTTTTAAGTGGTTGGTTTTTATTGTACTTATTTATTTTGTTGGTTCATATTAAACCTTACATATTAGAGCTTTTGCCGCCGTTAAGATTTCTTTTGTGGCAATTATTTCTACCAGAAAATATTTCCGGAGCCAACTTCTGCAGTTCTAAATTTTGTCAGGAAGATTTGATTCTTCTGTCAATTTTAAGTCAATAACATACTTTACCAGGTGCAGCCTTAGCTGTTGCCAGCTTTACTTTGTGTTAATTATTTCAACCAATTTTATTTTTTTCTGGATTCTTTTTTTCTTTTTCTTTTTTTACTTTGCATTTTCAATAATACTAATGAGGTATTATTCTTGTGGATAAGGCACAGTTTTGCCCTGAATCTGATAAAGCCACCTGAGATCAAAGAGCAGCACAAAGGCCTCCTAGGGGCAAAAAAGCAGGTGAAAACATCACACTCTGCACCTGGACAGGCGCCAGGTTGCAATCGGGTGCCCCAGGGAGTCCTGCCCCTGCCCGCCGCTCCCCAGGGCTCTGGCCCCTGCCAAGAAGAGGCCTTGTCAATGGGAAATGGCTTCTGGGTAGGAGAGGTGGGTGTGCAGCTGCCTGGAAGAGGCAGCCTCCATCAACAGGCAAAGAACCTGACAGCAGCACCAGGCGTCAGCAACCAGCCACCCTGCCAGTATAAATGGGGCCGGGACTGCCCAAGTACACACGAGAGGATAATGAGCTGGGATGGGCATGCTGGAACTCTGACTTTCACATCCATACTCCTTGAGCACTCATGGAGTGCTCCAGCTCCTGCGAGTGCCATTTTCTCACAGGTAACTCTAGAGCTGCCTTTGCCTAAGCTGCCTTACTGGCCCAGCCCATCTCACCTAGCAACAGCAAGTGGGGATGGAGGCCCTCAGCCAACAGCTGTAGATAGGAAGAAGTGCCCACCCCCACCTCCTCCTCCAGCCTGTAGACACCTGGGTCCCGACATACCAGTTGCAGAGCTGACCACTGGCAGGCCAGTTGCTGGCATTCACAGGCAACCTACCCACCTGGCACCAGGGATGGCAGTTTACTTAAAGATGCAAGAGACAGAGAAGTTGGGATGGAGCAGGGTGCAGGCTGTGGGTCAGCAGAGCCCAGTGTTCCCCTGTCTCATCTGCAAAGCATGGATCTCCCTCCCCTTTTCTACTGAGTCACAGAGAACCAACTGGCAAAGTTGAATTATTAAAATTCCCTTCTGGGGTACCATGTGGATTTCTCTCCATGCAGACTGAGAGCAGAGGGACGGCTGCTCCCGCCACACAATATTAAAATGTCAGGAGTTTAAGGCCTGCGTTGGTTGAGTCATAAGTTATCAGCACCCAGTGAGGGCCGACAGAAAGCCTCCCTTAAATTATTAAGCAGAAAGCGTCAGACTGTAATATTTTGCTAAACCAAAGTACAGACACAGACAAAGATGTCATTTCAATATTTGAAACCAGCAAGTTTAATTTAAAATAAGAGCAAACCAATAAGCTCAGAACATCGCAGCGCATGAGAGGAAAATTATACTGTGAAGGGGGGGGGCGAAAAAGTGGAAGGACTTAAGAAATTTATAAAAGTAATCTCCAAGTGGAAATTAGAAATCAAGGCCTAGAAACAGAATAACACAAAAGAAATATTACTGTCCACTTTCTAAATCAATATAACACTGCTCCACGCTGGAATTACCATGGTAACTCAAGTAAAAAGAATCAAGCAATTCTTATTATTTCAAAATAAAATCACAGCCTGAAGCCTGGGTTTTATTACAACCACTGATAGATCGCTGGCTTGTATTTATCTGAAATATTGCTTTTCAATCAGCTGGTTTATGAATGTACACAGGCTCTCACTGGCCCACTTACTGCCCCGTTTTGAAGCGAGTGTGCCCTGCATCCCAGGTTCAGGTGGCTCTGCCAGCGTGGAGCTTCCTCTCCTTCCAGACTATCGGGTGACTTTGCCAGATGGAGAGGAAAGCGGGAGTAAGCAGTGGAGGTGGGTTCATATGACCCCACCCCAATGCTTGCTGTTGGAGGAGTGGGCCAGGGCTCCAGAGACAGCTCCCCCTTATATAGCAAGCTCCCTTCCACTGCCAGTCATCCACAACAGGTTCCACCACGGATTGTGGCAGCTGGGAAAGGAAGCCAACAAATCAGAGAAGGAGCTAAGGACTCTATAGTCAGACCTCCTAGGTTCACAGCCCAGCTCTGGCACTAGAGGGCTGTGAGACCTGGGACCAGTTCATCAAGCTCTTTGTACTATGGTTTTTCATCTGTGAAATGAGGATTAGAAGACTGTCTTCTTCCTAAGGTTGTTATGGGTATTAAATGAGATCACACAGGGAAGATGGTGGGGGTGGAGGGGAGGTTGATTTCAAAAATAGTCCTTATTTCCACACATCTCGGTATCCACACCCCTTATGAGTTGGTACCACTTATCTTCAAGAGTAGAATCTGTTCCCTCATCCCTTGAACTTGGGCTGATTTTGTGATTTGTTTTGGCCAATGGAATGTGGCAAAAGGGATAATATCCCCTTACTTAACAGTGGCCTCAAGAAGACTGGTGTGTTTCCACTCTGTCTAGACCCTCCTCTGCCATGATAACCAAATAGGTGGCTGTCTAGAAAATGAGGGCCATGCAGTCTTATTACCCCAGCATCTCACCGAACAGCCATCTTCCATCCTCCAGATCTGAGTGAGCCCAGCTGAGAGCAAAGAAACAATCCAGCCAGACCTAGCCTAAATCACCAACCCGAAGATTCACAAGTTAAATAAATGCTTATTGTTTTGAGCCTCTGAATTTTAGTTGGCCATGTAGCAATAACTGATGCATATGCATAGCACAATGTCTCACATTTAGGGTTCAGTAAAATGAAAGCTGCTGTATGTTTATCACCCCTAAGGAGCGAGAGGCTGAAGCCAAGAAAATCACACTGCAGAGAGCAGTGTTAGTTCACGAAGGTGGAAGGCTTCCTGGTGTATCTCATGCATACATAGGCAATTGATGTCAGGTACTGCTCCAAATTGTAGAGATGAGAAAACTGACATTCAGTGAACTGTCTGAAGTGTCACAGCTCAGCTAGGATCAGAACTCAGGTCTTCTAAGCCACGCTGGTAGATGACACTGAGAAAGTGCAGTTGACCTTCAGGAGAAAGGGCAGGAGATAGAAGCTAGTAATAAAGGCCTATTAGGCTTTCATACTATTCATCTACCCCTGAAACCTAGTCCAGCTTGTTCATTCCTCTCATGACTTGCTTTTAATTTGTCCCCAGTTGTATCAGCCACTGTGGGCTCCTGTAAGCACAAGCCAACCAATGAGAGACAAGCTTGTTGCTAGGTGGATGCTAACTCTGAACATAGCTGACTAAAGGGGAGATGGTATGCCAGGCAAGGGGACAAGAGGAGCACAAAAGTAAGAGGCAAACCCTGGATGCGTGGAATACAAGCCAGTGTGGATGCATTACACCTACCCTGCTCAGCGTGATAGTAGGGGTGACAGTCAGTCTTGGGCAGAATGAACGCCAGAGAGGCAGAGGGTGGCTTAGATTGGGTGTAATAAGCATCAGGAGACAGGTGGTAGATGGTAGGTAGAGTGGAAGATGGTAACACAATTCAGGGGTATGCCAAGAGATGCTAAGACATCAGCTCTCCAGGGAAAGGCCCTGATATGCTGTGTTCACCAGTTTCCCAGGTTCCACTGGTCCCATCATGTTGATGCCAAGTTGTTGATGTGATGTCACTGAACTCAGAGTTGGAAGAGATGCAGAAAGTCAGTTCTTGCTAACATTCCAAGCTGACTCCATTGTGTGGTTGCAGACTGAGTATGGACCTGCTAGAAAAGCTCACTTTGGGAGGAGCCTGGGCTTTCGAGGACTTCTACAAGCCTCAGTGTCCTGATCTCCATATAGTTCAGACAGACAGGGAGGCAGGCTGGGCTGTGTGTCACATACACATGTGGGCCTTCTCAAAAGGTCCAGGGCAGAGTAGTATCCATCAGCATCTTCCAGGAAGGCTTACATCTAAGGACAGTTTCCTGGGCTGTCAGTACCTTGTCTAGAGCCACGGCTGGAGCACCCAGGCATGCTGTCCCAGTCCAGCTAAGAATCCCTTTTATTAGACTTTTCAAGCAGCCAGCTTCGCCATGAGTTGGTGCCAAGGCAAAGGGCATAGCAGGCGGACAGAGAAAGTAGAAAGGTACTGAAACTCTGGGACTTGCCACACCATCTAACCCTGGGCAACTATTTTGCCTTCTCTAAGCCTTAACCTGCCCCTTTCTAAATAGAGAGACTCGGGAAGAGTGATCCTGGAGGCCTTTCCCATGAGGCCATCCATCTTACAGTATCCAGACAGTAGTAAGAAGTAAAGCCAGGGGATGGAGAGATGGCTCAGCAGTTAAGAGCACTGGCTGCTCTTACAGAGGATGTGGGCTCAGTTCCCAGTACCCACATGGTGGCTAACAACTGTCTATAACTCCAGTTCCAGGGGATCCAACACCCTCTTCTGGCATCTTTGAGCATTGCATGACACAGGTGTACTTACACACATGCAGGCAATGCACTCATACACATAAAGATAAATATATAAACATTTTAAAAAAGGCAAAGTCAGTTAGCCTCCTAGCAATGACCAAGAGCTGTAAGGGGTAGCAAGGGTCCAGTGTTTACCATGAACAGGCCACTGGACTGGGCTCAGGGCTTATTTCAGATTGTACTGAGACTGAGCAGGGAGTGGGTATGCCTCACAGAGCTATGAGGCTTCCTGTTGATTAAGTGTACATGTGGACAGTACATAATTTAATCCTGATGACATCTAGTTAGGGATAACTAGCTAATTTAGAGGTGAGAAGTTACAGAGGCGAGGCTGCCTCAACACTGGGGGGACACATGAAACATATAACACATATTTCACTGGCATCACTATGCACAATGTACAGGTTCCAGCAGGTCTAATGCCACTTGGCACATTGGACCACTCATGCCCTTTTCTCTACCATCTGTCCTAACTCTTAGTCTTCCCAATGGTCAGGGTTTTCTGGGAGGCCCTATGACCCTTGGGTATCAATCTCAGCAACAGCCTTGGCCCGCTATGTAAAGGTTACTTTGCCATGTGTGGGCACAGCTCAGGTGTCGGGGGGGAGTCCACCATCTGCTTAGAACCCCACATGGCTTAGATCACCCAGGGGCTCCATTTCCTCTAGTTATACTACCAGAGCTCTGTCTTCTATTGGTCTAGCCCCTCCAGCCATAGTTTTGGGCAGCCTCGAGCTGGCAGCCCAACCAGTCTACGACCGAACCCCATGTCTCTTATTTCCAGGATCATAAAGGGTTGACTGCTGGCGCTCACTGGCAACCATCCACTGTCCCAAGGTTGAGAGACCCAAGAACACCCTTCTCTAGGTCCTCCTTACCAGTGGAGCCTGCTGAAATGCTCCTTAAATTCAAGGTGGGACTGGACTGTCACTTAGTCTGACTTCAGGACAGGGGTAGGAAGAAAATGAATTCTCAGGAGAGGTAAGAGGCAGGCCCCAGCATATCTCCATGTACTAAAAGCATCTTCAGGGGCATGTTCAGAGAGACAGCAAGGGAAAAAGACTATTCCCGCAGCCACAGAGGCCAAGCAGGTGGCCACGCTGGCGCTAAGCCCCGGCACGCAAAGGGTGAAGCTTTTAGGCGAACATCGGCTAGTGATCTCAGCTTCCCTGGTCTTAATGCTCCTGAAAGGCTCCCTGTAATTGGGCATCAGTAGTTAATGCAGTATTGACTGCATTACACGCTCCTGCGCCTCCCCTCGCTAATGCCAATTGCATCACCTTGTACAGTCACTGACTTGCTTAGCCAATAGCCGTTAAAAGCAATCCAAATCATGAATCATATGGGAAACTTTTAGCAAGACACCACCATCCAAGGAGACAATTTACAGTTGAGTTAATCTGGGTACATTAGCGAGACATGGATTCTGTACGACAGACCAATTTATGCTGTTTCCCTGTCCCTCACCCGCCTTAGTCCTCTGTGTGAGTAAATGAATGGACGAGCAGGGCACTGAGCAGAGCACCTGCCTCTCTGTCCAAGGTTCTGGGAGGGGTGAGGGAAGCTCCATCTTTACAGACTCTCTGCCTGGCTGGGTTTGAACAGGAAGGGGCAGCGGCAGTCTGCGCTGCTCAAGATTTGCAACGCCTCCCTCCCAGCAGTGAGGAGCTGGTGATGGCAGGTGCAGATGGAGCCATTCCTCCTGCTAGGCACTGGGTGAGTGCCAGGTCGAGTCCCTTCCCTGCCAGCCTTACCAGGCCTTTACCAGCCCTCAGCAGGCAATGGCACCCATTCGGCTCTACTTTCTTGTAAATGGGTTCAGCTCTCTAGCATGGAGCAGGAAGCAACAGGGCTCGCTCCCTGCCTTCACCTCCAGGGACAGGAGGCCTAGGCCACACTGTGCCGGGTCTCTCTATGGTCTACAGCATGATGGGACAGGCCAGGAGGTCCTGCTGGCAGCCTAGCAAGGGCTGTCCAGTGTCTGCCTCTCAGACGAACCGAGTCAGCTGCTGAGGCTGGGTTCCTAGAAGTCATTAACAATTGAAGACTCTGCTGTCTGGTCCACCTCAACCCAGCTCCACTCCTCCTTAAGCATTTTTTACTTATTAAAAATGCTCTGGGAGTCATGTCTGGTATTTAGTTCCACAATGTGCCCGCTGCTTCCTGTGGTCACCCCAGCCATCCTGCTGGGCCTTCACAGAAGCTTTTTAGACCTTAGAGCAGTCAGGTTTCAGCATGCATCTGGGAACATGCTGGCACCTCCAGCTGGGTGCCCTCAGCATCCTCTCCTGCCCAGGGCTCCACAGTCCAAGCTCTCGAATTTTGCGGCATGTCCCCACTCAAGGAGCCTGTTCTCCCACAGTGAAGGTCAAAATCGACTTTTGGGGTTTAGAGTAAGAATTTTTTCTTTGCTCCCATGGGACTTCAAGCACCCCTTCTCCATGCCCAAAGCTCATAGTCTGGTGCCAGCTCAAGCAGCAAGTGCCGGGAGAAGAAGGGCTGTTTCTCTAGGAGAGTTGAAGCTCGGCCCCCTTTCGCTGACAGGGAGACCTAGAGCATTTAGAAAGCCCAAACCCTGAGTTCCAGGAAAGTGGAGCTGGCTAGGCTAGGATCAAGAGTCCAAATGAAAGCAATTAATCTTAAAACCTGAAGTTTAACCATTTGCAAAACAGATCTTTCCGTGCCTGCGGTGACCCTTCACTGCTCGACCTAATGGATTACTTTATTAATAATGCACTGTGCTTAAAAGCAAAAAAAAATTTTTTTTCTGACGATTCAATACTTCAGAAACTCTCTTAAATCCGTTGCTACGGCAAAACGATTGATATTTTATTATCTTTCAGAAGTGCAACATGAAAGGCCTGCAGCCCAGCAGAGCGAGGGCTTTGGTCCTTGGTAGCTGACAGACCTGACTTCAACCAGAGAAGCCCAGCCTCTCTCCACAAGATGCTGTTGGGTGCAGAAAAGGCACTGGGGGAGGCTAATGGGAGTCCCCAGGCCCTGTTGCTAACAGACAATGGGTGTTGCATGCAGCCCTAAGAAATGTACTCCTAGGACCTAGGGCACCACACAGCTCTGGTCACCACATCCTGGGAGGGGACAAGTATAGACGGAGTTAGACAGTGGGTGTGGAGAGGGTTCACAGTCTCTCTGCTCCCCAGTGAAGGTGCTGCCTTGAGGACCCCAGTTACCTGTCTTCCTTCTGCTGTGACGGACATCACAGGTATGTAGTCCCAATGGTGGAAGGCACTATATTGTGCGGGGCGGGGGTAGAGAGGCATCTTGAGCTACCCTCCCCACCTCTGGTGAGGACCGCAGGAATTGTATGCCCAGGATGGCTAAGTGCACAGTACACAGTAATATGGAGGTCTCTCCACAGCATGAGTCATTCTGGGGTACCTGGCCAGACATCTCATCCAGGCCCTGGGTGGAGTAGGAGTTCCATCTTGCCAGAATGGCACTGCTTCTTGGACTGAATTCTCTTACATACAAAACTCAAGTCTTCTGGGATCTTGGCTTAGGCTTGGTTAGACCTTGGCTAAAGACAAACCCTGACTTCCACATTCTTCCTACAGTGACAGTCCCCAGAGACACGAAGGAAGGACCCTTTACATCCTTAATTAAATTTGGGGGGGGGGGCGTGTAGGTGCTGAGGATCAAACCCAGAGCCTTGGACATGGCAGGCAAGTGCTTGACCATTGAGCTACACCACCAACACTCCGTACTGGCTTCTTCAAGCACTTCATTTTTACCAAGAGGGAAAGAGAACTCTAGAGCCTGGCATGACTGATCTGAAGTAACAGTTAGTAATCTGAAGGATTACTAACAAAAGCAGCTGAATCAAGGCCTCTCCTCTCCTGTCTTGCCTGACCCCAGTCCTCTCCTTCTCCTCTGCATTCTACCTAAAACTGCACCAGTCCAGGCCTCTGATGGCCCATTGGAGTTCCAGGTCTGGGGAGGGTCTGTGAATATAACACCATGTGCTGGAGATGATGTTATACTTTGGCCAGCCCAGAGTCATCTAGTTCCCACTCTTTCTTCCTTCACTCAAACCAAGAGCCAGCCTTCAGAGACTTACTGCCTCCAGGTCTCCCCAGCGCACACACACACCAGACACTTAAGGTCCCTCCCTGCCGACGTCTCAGAAGGTATAGATGGTCTGGGTCATTTGGATGAGACAGTGGCCAAGTGAACATTCTATATGACCTTGAACAAGTCACTGAACCTCTAGTTTTCATCGGTGACTGTGGTGCCAACATCCTGGTGGGCAGAAGGCACAGATGCAGTGGACAACTACCAGGATGTCCCATTACTCCCAAAGCACCCAGCCTTTCCAGTCCCCACTGGAGGCAGATGCCAGCAGCAGCATGGTGGCCAACAATCATGCTCTGCTTTCCCTACAGCACCTACAGAACATGCAAACCTCAGACAGGGTCCCAGGGCCTGGGACTGCCAGGGAACTACCACTCCCTAGATCCTGGTGGCCTGCCTTAGGTCACAGGACACACTGCCTTTTACCTGCATGGGAGCTGGGATTCCCCGTCCTTCAAAGTCACTTACTGCAAGGCACTTCCAGTCAAGAAGACTTTGTGGTCTGTGGGACCACCTGCTAGTGATGTCCTACAGCCATGTGACCTCTCGGCCCTCAAGTCCTCCGGGATGTAGCCAGGCTCTTGACCACATAAGATCTAGGCCACCCTCACAAATCACTCCCCTTCGAGTGTCACTGGCCCATGGCGGGACACTTTCTTCCTCTGGGCCAAACTCCCGCCTTCCTGTTCAAGGAGACAAGAGATAGTGGCCAGCACCGGAGGAGTCTCTCTCACCGAGTCATGCTCGCGGCCAGCTGTCCCTCGGAGAGCCCAGCTGGCCTTCCCTTCGCGGCCCGGGCATCCCGGCTTTCGCGCGGTCCTCCCGCGCTCCCGCTTGCCCCAAGCTCTCTAGTCCGATTCGCCCCGAAGCCTCTGATTTGCTGGAAGCTCAGCGCCTCTCAGGTTACGCGGCCGGCGCGGGGTGATGGCTGCGGCGAACCAGCAGCCGCAGAGCCCCAACGCTCAACCCCCAGCGCCCGGGCGCGAGGATGGCCGGGCGGCGGAGCTTGCACGCGGCCCCACGGCGCGGCGCCGCGCTCCCCCTGCGCACGGCTCCCCAGCTCGCCGCCGGGGCCCGGGGCAGCGCGGCCGGGAGCTCGCCCACCCCACCCGGGTCCGCCCTCGGGCCCCGGCCCGCCGCGGGCTCCGCAAGCCCGCACAGCCCCCGCGTGTGCGCGCCCGTGTCCCGGCGCCTGGGATCCCGCGCGCCCGGGCGGGGGACGAGGGCGTGGGGGGCTCCGGGACCCCCGGCCGCCACCTACCGTCCTCCTTGTCCAGCACCATCATCTCGGGCGCTCCGTGTCCAGCCGCAGCTCGGCTCGGCCGGGAAAAGGGCGCCGACTCCGGGCGCGCTTCGGCTGGGCGGGCCGGTCCTCGGGCAGCGAGCGGGCTCTAATTACCCGCTTGTCCGGCTCTTAACCTAGATTGCACTCAGCTAGAATTACATTCAGGAGTGAAGCACTTCGCAGATACAAAAGCAGTCTCACCTACTTTTGTGCCTCAGAATTGCAAGGAACTACGAACTGCAATTTAGAGAGAGAGAGGGAGAGGGAGAGAGAAGGGGGAAGAGAGGATCAGAGCCGTTTCTTTGATTCTCACCTTCTAAATGGCTCAATTTGCCCAGTATAATCTGTCTTAATGTAATTGCATTTGATAGCTCATAACCCTGGCTCTGGCAACGACACAGCTTTCAGCCTCATAAAGTGTTTTCCCCTCGGATTTAATCTGAATCTCAATCTAAAATTATATTCAAAGAGATGGGGGAATCTCGGCGGCCGTCTCCCGCTGCCTTTCTCCCTCAATGTATGAGGTTTGCACTCCTGCTACTGAATAAATGCACACATTTCCCGAGGCCCCCCTCCCTGCCGGGTTAATGGGGAGTGGAGACGCGCGGCTGCCCGGCTCTGCAGCGCCACCTGGAGGTCACTCCGCTCCACCTCGGCCAGTTGGCTCAGGTCCCAGGATCCTTCCTGGTCTCCCTTGTCAGTCTGGTGGACGACCCTAGTCTGTCACTCCCAGCCCCTCCGCATTGATTTCTGCTTCTTGACCTGAGGGATGTTTCGTTGATCATATCTCTACCTGCTCTGCCTGTGATTTCTGGCTGAATCGCGGATTGTTTGGCAAAGTTAACCCTCTGCAGGGCAGAAAACCTCCTACTGTGAGCCCTACAGCCACTGTCCAGGATCCCAGCAGCTCCTCTTACCTCCAGCCAGTATCCTGATTCCATGCAGGGGAGGTGAGGGGGGGGTGTGTTCATTTTAGCTCTATAAGCAAGCCTAGCTATTTGACAGCTTTTCTCCCTCTGCAAATATTTATTGAGCATGTATTATGTGCCAAGCACTATTCTAAGGCACCAGGGATACAGCAGAGAAGAAAATAAAGATTCTGTTATGAAGCTGGCAATTCTTGCACTGTAACTCACAGTGAGAAGGGAGACAGTGTCCAGCTCCTGCCCTCTTTGATCCCTCTTCCCTGCAAAATCCTGAGGCCGGTGCCCAGCCTGCCTACTCCAGGAAGGTCAGCTACTTTTAAATTTCAAACTCCATTTTCCCCCTAGATATTAAAGACTCCAAAGTGGAGTGGGAATAATGGTTTTTCTCCTGCTCAAGGAAGGCTCCAGACAGATATGTTGGACTCTTGGATCTGGCAGTCACTTCTGAGTCCTCTGGAGGAACACCAGATTAGTAGTCTATCCCTTTCCTGACAGTTAACAAATGATAGAACTGGCAAATCACTTCTCTCTCTGCCTCAGTTTCCCTGTTTATGAACTAGGCTACCCTTGTTCTGTCTCTAAGATTGCTGTGGAAATCAGATGAGAGAGACATTGAAAGGTGTTCTGCAAGCTCTGGTGCTCTGGACAATGTGGGCTGTGGAACTAGTTCATACAAAGAAGACCTGAAGGCCAGGTCTTGCTCCTTCCATCCCAGAAGGCCTCCATACTTGACAAGAGTGGAGAAGGGAGGGGACTGGAGCCCATCTTCCTCTCTCCTAGGCAGAGAAGTCAGGCTTTGAGGAAACCGGAGTGCAGCTGTTTCTAATGAGATGCCTCATCCGCAGCTCAGAGGGTTTCGCTTTCCCCTTCATCTTGAATACTTAATCCTAATAGTCCTTGAGTATATTTGATGTTAAATATATCGTTTTGCTCAGACTCGCCGTCCCTCAGGACTGCAAGCTTGATCTCTCCCTTGCCACTGCAGCCAGAGCTGTGCCCTCAAGACCTGAAAGAAGCTTTAGCACTGCCGCCTCGGGCACTTCTGGTCCCACCCCCCCACCCCACCCCTGCCTGCTCTGCACTGGGGGCAGGTTGGTGTAGCAAGTGCAAGACCTGGTAAGGACAGCTTGCAGCAGAAACCACTGGGTTACCTGGAGGCATTCAGGCTCTGAAGCCTACAATCTTACTCCTGATCTCCAGGGGTCCACTTCTTACTTTGGGGGCCTGTCCCCAACCCACAAATCAGGACTCACTAGCCGGGACCACATTCCCACTCTCTTGTCCATATGTTGTGTCTGGGCCTCTCTGTCCCAACTCCAGTTCAGCCTAGGCTTCAACGTACCCAATCGGCCCTCACATGGGTGATATTCCCTTGGGGAGTCTAAATCCCTATACCCTAAACCTGAATAATGAGCTCCGGAAGCAGATAAGGCATGTCAGCAGGTTTTGGTGCTATGTATGAGGACTGCTTGTGGCCACAGGGGCTTCCTCTGCACCCTACCTGTGAAGGTGGTACTCCCAAGCCCCTCTAGGACTCCAGAACTCAGTGAGAGCTGCTCAGCTAGTCTCAGGAGATTAGGAGTGGTTCAAGGCTCCCAGCCAGATGTGAGTCCACTCATGGGGTGAGTCTCATCCCTTTTCTGCCCCCCTTCCAGGCAGACTCCTAGGAAGCCTAAGATCCCCTGGGGCTAGAAGAGGCACCTTTCACTTGACACATTCCACAGGTGATGAGCCAGCACTCTCACTTAACACACCAAGAGTGCTCCCAAAACACCCCTGAAGTGCCTCTGGGGACAAGGGGGATGCCAGGTGATCAGCCCCCAAGGTTACTTGGAAAAGAATGGGGGCGGGCAAGGATTCTACGAGCTGCCTTACATATTTCTGAGCAGGTTCCAGCAGTTCATCTTTGTGCTGAAACGTCCTGAGAAAGAGTTCCTGCACTGGGGGTGGGAGACAGTCTGACTTGGTGCCTGAGGGCCCAGGCGGACTAGATATTCCAGAACTCTTCAACAGAGGCTGGCTAACATGCCTCAGCCTGAGGGTCCTGCTCCTGAGCACAGTGAAGCTATCTCCCGGATGGGGCTACAGACGGGCCTCACAGGTGACACTTGGAGAGTATTCAGGGCAACAAGGGCTCTTTCCCAGTGCCCATGAGTTTACAGGGCAGAGTAAACCTACAGTCTTTGTGGTGCTATTAGAATGTTTGCTAGCCATGGTCAGATGTTCTGCCCTGCCCCCCTACATACATAAAAGTAGCCAATGGCTAGAAATATGCAACCAGCTCACAGCGAAGTGCACAGTTGCAAACTCCCTTTTTCGGACTCTAGGAAGCCCAGACAGACTCCAGGGAGTCTCAGAAACTGCAGTCAAAAACTGTTAGACCTTGATAGGTCTAAGCCATATCTGCACAAATCTACCCTGCTCCTCAATGAATGTCAACCCAACCCACCCCTGCACAGAGCCCCAAGAGAGCTGGACATGAAGGTAGTCCTATTGCCCAGGTTTGCCCTAGGACAGAGGGGTTCCCTTTCTGTGCTAAAACCAGATGGTCCTGGAAAAGTTGGGATAGTTGATGACCATAGGGAGGGTGGCAGGATGGACAAGGCACTGATGGGGCCAGGGAGGAGACCAGCCAGCCAGACCCATTCCCTGTTGATGAGCAGCTGCCTCCCAATCCCAAATTTCCGAGCCTCCTGTCCCAGCGCTTCATACTACAGGCACTAATGTAGGATGTCCCAACCCAGTCCCCAGAGCAGCCAGAGATAATTTATAAGTTAACCACAGTGGAGGGGGTGCTAGTGGATTCAGATTTTGTGCAGCCCAAAGCTTACTGCAGTTTAGGGGTGGAGGCTCTTTAAGAAAAGGAATGTGAACCAGGCCAGCCTGGGCTACATGGTGAGTTCTGGGCTAGCCTGGACTGCACAGCAAGACCCTGCAAGGCCCTTCTCCCTACCCCTCCACCACGACCTCTGGAAGAAAAATAAGAGGAATATAAAATTCCTAATGCAAATTTATCACCAGGGATCTGGCAACAAAAATAGATCCTGAGGATCCCCAACTTCTCTGGCTGAACCTGGTGCTGTGAACTATACAGATCATCTGCCTATCCTAACCCAGCAGGACATTTCCTAAAGCAGTCCGGATGAACTTAAGGCATGCAACCTCCCCAACCCTGCAGGCAACACCACGGCCTAGTAGGCCATTAAGTCCAGAACTGCAGAAGAGGGCCCAGGGACCATGCTGGTTAGAGGCACCTTCACCCCTAAGTTCTCCGAGCATCCCCTTATGCAATCCCTTCCACAGTGAGGTGCAGAAGAATAAGAAAAAACACTCTGAGAGGCCCAGAGACCGGGAAGCCCACGCTGCACATGCTCAGGATGCCTTCGAGGGGGCAAGAGCCAGTGAGAAAGTTCCTGGCCGGCGCGTGCTGGGAGCTCTAGGCGGCGAGGAAGATTTCCTCAACCCGGTGAGGGGGAGGACCGCCGGGTGCTGAGCTGGCCTCTCACCGGCATACATACATACACACACACACACGCGCACACACACACACCCCAGGACACGCTCCAGTCGTCGGGACAGGATTGAGGTGGCCTCGGCACCGTCCCCGCCTTGCGCACGCACACCCCCCAGGGACGGCCACCGCGCGCCAGGCACCTACCATCCTCCTGGTCCAACACCATGGTCCCTGGCCGCTCCAGCCGAGCCCCGGCCGCGAACGCACAGGGACCCACGGCTCGGACTGTCGCCGCCCGGTCGCCTGCGCCGCTCTCCCCGGCCGCGCGTGGGCCCCGCGCCCCGCGGCCGCCGACTGGGGCGGACCGACCGGCGCCCGCAGCACGGCCCCGCGGGCAGGGAGCGCGGGAGGAGCCAGAGATCGGCGAGGGCGCCGCCGGGCTCGGGGGCGGGCGCCAGGCGGGGCTGGAGTCGCGCGAGCAGCCGCAGCCGCAGCCGGGACCGGCCGGAGCCGGGCGGAAGGCGGAACCCGAGCCGGGGCCGGGCCGGGGCCGGAGCAGCCGCCGCCGCCGCGCGCAGGTTCCCTCTCCCAGCCCGCCGCGCTCGCTTTCAGCAGAGTGCAGCTTGCATTTCCCAGGGCCCCTCAGATTCCCCTGTTAATTAAATCAATTCATTATGCTCAGATCTGATTAGCGGCCCTTCCCCCCCTTTGAATCAATTATTCAATACACAAACATAATTGCTTGGGCCAGAGGTGCCCGCCATTAGCTTATTTAACTCCAAGGACACTAATTACCCGCAGGGCACGGGAACTTTTCTCATTAATTCTGACAAAACACAAAAGCACAGTCAGAGTGTGTGTGCGTGTGAGGGACTCTGTGCGTGTGGGTGCGAGTGTGCGTGTGTGTGTGTGTGATCGCATGCCAGAGTGAGGGCTGTGTGGGGTGGTGGGCCGCTGGGAGAGGTTACAGTCAATGGGGATGGTGACCTGAGTGCGTTCCCGGGTGCAATTTTCAACCTGTCAACGTTGTGGTGTGGGGGTGGGACTCTGTGTGAGTGTGAGTTTGGCCAGAGATGGCTCTGGGGCTGGGGCTGTGGACCAAGGAATGCAGAGCGCTTCTGTGTGGGACTTTGCGAATGTGACTTTCTGGCTTCTGTATCAGGCACTGCATCCCCTTTTTACATGATTGTAGCTGCAGCAACATACCTGCAAGTATGGACCACAAAAGCAAGCGAAACCGGGGAGGACGAGGAGGGGGGCGGGCGAGGCTGAGACCAGGCCGCGCCACAGTATCCACCCACTGCGCAATCACCTGCTCCTTCACAACCTGAATCGTGCTGCCTCACCCTCTAATTCCCAGCTCCCCATGGCCGCTTTATTGCCCCTACCAATTCTGCCCTTCCTCTCCACTTTTATCTGAAAGTCCCCACTTCCCCACTTGCACACATGCTTGACACCCAGGCTCACCCTGGCAACTCCCCACCCAACCCACCCTAGTTCCCCTCCAGTCTCCAGGCTGCTGTGTGTATGGTGGACCAACTTCTCCACATTTTACCTCCGGGAAATCTCTATTGAGGGAGCCAGGGAGGGAGCCCACAGAGGCAGGGACACAGAGGGTAATTGATTCCCCCAAATTAGGTTTCTGCTTTCTAAAGACTGGTATTGTTCCTGTTCTCAATGTGCACAGAGGTATTGAAGATTTCCTTTTTGTTTCCTCCAGCAATGAATGAGCTTAATCCATTTGGCTTTATAAATCAGGAAACTAATATTCACTCCTTCCATGGAGGCTTAAAAAATTTAATTGGTGTGGGAGGGGGCTCAGTTAGTCACCCTTATGCTGTGCTGAAGCCCCCACTTATCAAAACACATTCTGATGGAGGGGAGGAGAGAAGAGGGGGAGCTCATGCTGATCCCCCTACCCTCTTCCATCTCTGCACATGGTCTCAAAGTATCTGGGAAACTTTCTGAAAGGATTGTGGGAATTATGTTCAATTAGGTTTTTTTTAAGGCTTTTCAGAGGGTCTTTCCAAATTGGCTGGTGCTCTTAGTTGCCCTTTAGTACCAAACCCCCGGGTGTATGCACGCCAGGTTTGCTAAATCTTCCTCATCATCCCTCTCAGTGCCAGAAACATCATCTTCCTGGAACCAGTCTGCCCTCACTCCTCTGCTGCTCAATCTTTTTAGGAGGTTAGCGGCAAGATGGCTCATCCAGGAAAAGTGCTTGCCACCAAGCCTGACAACTGGAGTTCCACAACCTGGGGACCCACATGGTAGGAGAAGAGAATGAACTCCCCCAAGTTGTCCTCTGACCCCCATAGGTGTACCATGGCACGCCCCCTACACTAAATAAATGTGATTTAAAACTTTTTAAACAATCTTTGCTTATGCATCTTGTGTTCATGTGTGTCTGTAAGTGTTCAAGTTTGTGTGTGTGTGTGTGTGCGCACACGCACTCACTCATGTGAGCAACTTTAGATATCAGACAGCAACTTTAGATATCATCCTCAGGAACACTGTCTACCTCCTTTGACAGATGATCTCTCATTAGCCAGGAGCTCACCAATTAAGCTAAACTGGGTCGCCAGTAAACCTCAGGAATCCTTCTGTTTCCAGCTCTCCAGTTTTCTGGCCCAAATTTTTATATGTATGCTGGGCATGGAATTCAGATTCTCAGGCTTGTAAGGCAAGCACTTTACCCACAGAGCTATCTCCCCAGGCTCCTGATTCAACAATCTGTGCTGCTTCTCCATGGTCCAGAAGATAAACTCAGAAGTGCTTAGCCCATTTGTTTAGGCTCCTGGTGTTCTGGGGACACCTGGTCACCACCATGCCCCTTGCTTCAGTTCAGCTGACACTTACTAGGTTCATCTGCCTGTACTTCTGCCCCTCCAACCTGCTGCACAGCCCCAGCTTCCTGCTCCA
This sequence comes from Eospalax fontanierii, assembly GCA_035773235.1. Lineage (NCBI taxonomy): Eukaryota > Metazoa > Chordata > Mammalia > Rodentia > Spalacidae > Eospalax > Eospalax fontanierii. Next base: position 173,825,596 of record CM069524.1, read on the forward strand.
GCGACTTCTTACACCCCCTCTCTAGGAAGGTTGCCTCTCTGCTTCTCACAGTCCTGCCAGACTCCCAGGTGGCTGTGTACATGAAGGCGGGGTTGCTGAGTGATGTGCGCATGCTTCTGTGGAGACACAGGGGATAAGGTCAACCCTGGGGTCAGGGTTCAGCTCTCAATTCTGCTTTTCTGAGCTGCATATTTCAGAATGGAGGTTTAGAGGCAGAGCACCAAGTTTTTCCCAGGATTTCAAAGAGATGGTCTGGGACTGGAGCCCAGCAGCATATATCTTCTACAGGCCCAATATTTACACAGCTAGGCTCTCTCTGCTTAGCTCTCTGTGGCCAGGCAGGGCCACTGCCTAAAACTGGTGCTAGCAGGTCTTTGTACTGGGACATCTGGTCAAGGGGCAATCGGGATCTGAAATTCTGCCTTCTCTCCACTTCCCAAGTCATGTGCCTGGCACAGGCTGTGCCTACCCAGGGAAGGCATTTTTGCTAATTTACATAAAAGCACCATATGGGCTAGCATGGCCATACAATTGAGGAGCTCTGCTTGGCTGCAGCTCACATTCAAGCCTGCCAAGGTGTGAGTACCTTACCTCCTTGTAGTCATCCTGACTTGTGGCAAGAGCTTCCTTGAATCTTAAGGGACCAGTAGAGGGAGGGAGGGAAAAGAAGAGAGAGAGAGGGAGGAGGAGGAGGAGAGAGAGAGGAGAGGAGAAAGAGAGAACACATTTAACCATCACAGAACACTACATGTTGATGCTTCAGCAGGTATCCAGCCCGCCTTGCATTTCTATGAGGCCCCAGCTCTCAGTGAAGGATGCTAAACTCAGTTCCTAACTGAGACAGAGACATAGGCAGACTGCCATAAGGGCTGAGTTTCCTATGGCATGGAGAGAGTGTACTGAGGAAGAAGCAATTGACTAGACTGGCTTGCAAGAGCTGGAATATGGTGGAAGCAATGATTTCAGAGATGCTGGCAGGCTGGGCCTGACCTACTCAAGGCCAGCACACTGAGAAGGGGACAGTGGTAAAAATGAGGTCTCTAGAAGCTCTATAGTATTGCTTTAAGAACTTCTATGGAAACAGTTGCTCCCTAGAAGATAAGGTGTCACCTTGCTAGGCCAAGATGGAAAAGAGCAGTTAGGGGTCAGCAACATGTGGTGCTGGCCAATGTGAGAATGAGACATGAGACAGCTGCTCTAACTGTGGGGAGGCATCCATCTCCCAGCCCACCAACTCCATCTCTCACTCCTGGGATTGTTCAAAAATGAGTCTCTAGAACTCGACATCTACTGGTGTCCAAAGGGATCTTGAGCTATACGTGTAAGTATTCCTAGAAGGTCTTGCAGCATTTTGGAGAGGATGAATCTAGAAAAGAGAATTGGAACAACAGAATTTGGGGTAAATTATTGTAAGTGTGTACGGTCTAGTACTTGGCATTTACATGGTCTTTATGTTCAAATCTGCTTTCGTTCACTACACACATGATGGGAAATGGCCTGTGAGTAAGAATGAACCAGAATAACGGCATCAGGCCCACTGCCACATCCTGCTGGCCTTGGTGGCAAGGCAGTTCCATGTATCAGTATGTTACACAGAATGTGAAGAGAGTGAATCTCCCTGTTGCAAAACAGATTGTCTGAGTAAGTTAAAAAAATACAACCAAATGCTGTTTACAAGAAATACTACCAAAACAAGGTGACAAAAAAGACCTGAAAATAAAGGATTGGGCAAAAAATATAGCAAGCAAATGCAAGCAGAGAGGGAGTAGCAACAGCAATATTAATGTCAAACAAAGCGAACTTCGAGGCTAAAAGCATAAACTGTTATTTATTTTTATTTTATGTGCATGAGTGTTTTGCCTAAATGTATGTAGGTGTACCATGTATAATGCAATGCCCAAAGAGACCAGAAGAGGGCATTGGATCTCCTGGAACTGGAGTTACAGAAGGTTGTTAGCTGCTGTGTACATGTTGGGAACTGAGCGTGGTCCTCTGCAAGAACAGCCAGTGTTCTTAACCACTGAGCCATCTCTCCAGACCCACATAAACTACTTGAAAATGAAGACACACATTCTTCAGTTATTTCTGAATCAAAAATAAGATCAAAGCTGGAATGATAAAACATCTGCTGATGGAAGAGAACACAAGAAGCCATACAGAATTATGAGACACAGCTGCAGTCAGAAAAAACTCTGCTCTGAAGTGCTTTGAATATATATTTTAGAAAAGACTGAAAGAAAATGATCTAGGTACACAATCTAAAAAACTCGAAAAGGAGGCTGAACAGATGGCTCAACAGTTAAGACCACTGGCTACTCTTAATCTGGGCCCAGGTTTGCTTCCCAGCCCCCACATGGCAGCTAACAACTGTCCACAACTCCAGTTCCAGGGAATCTGACCTCCTCGGGCATTGCACTTACATACATGCAGGCAATACACTCATACACATAAAATAAAATAACAACAACAAAAAAAAACTGTAAAAAAAAACTATATAAATAATGAAGGCTGATGAGATGATTCAGCTGAAAAGGTTGTTGCTACTAAGCCTGAGGACCTGAGTTCAATCCCTGGTGCCCACGGGGTAGAGGGAGAGAAGGGGAGACCAACTCCATCAAACTGCCCTCCAGTCCTATACGCATGCCATGGTGTGCACCTCCTCCACCTCCAACAAATAAACACACAAGCACATTGTAAATAAATAAAGATTTTTGAAGAAAAAGAACAAACACATCCATAAAAAGCAGAAAGAAATTAGTCAAGTTAAAGTTGGAAAGTAATGAGGTGGATATTAGGAAAAAATAATACTTAAAAGGAAAAAAAAAATAAAACCAAAGTCCTTTTTGAAAAGACCAACAAGGTGGAAAAATGCTTCTGGGAAAACATTACTAAAATATAAGGAAAGCAGAAGTGCACAATATTAGGTACAAACACACACACATACACACACACATACACACACAGAGAGAGAGAGAGAGAGAGAGAGAGAGAGAGAACTATCACAGGTGGAGAACAGATTAATGAATTGTAACATAAGTATGTATAGGCCTATGAAAGCGAATGTGAAACCTGGAGGGAAAGGATGACTCTAAGTAAGGTAGAAAGTTATGAAAACCAAATATGGACATAAAAATCCAGATTCAACCAATAGATGGATGAGATTTTAAAAGAAATTGACACTCTGCCATTAAAACATAACCAGACACCATATGCTCAGCAATTCTGCTTTTGTGCACACTCTCAGAATAACTGAAAGCAAGTTCTCTCAGACGCATTGTTCACAACAGGCAAAATGTAGAAGTGACCCCAAGTCCATCAATAGCTAAATGGATAAATTAAGTGTGGTATATCCACACAATGGAATATTATTCAACCTTAAAAAGAAGCAGCATGCACTCATGTGGTGCACATGCATACACTCAGGCAAAACATTCATACACAGAAAATAAAAATAAATATTTTTTGAAAAAGATGAAACACACCACAACTTGAATGACCTTGAGGATATGATGAAAAGCAAAATAAATCACAAAAATACCAATACTGGGGGCTGGGGAGATGGCTCAGCAGTTAAGAGCACTGGCTACTCTTCCAGAGGACCTGGGTTGGGTTCTCAGCACCCACATGGCAGCTAACAACCATCTGCAACTCCAATTCCAGAGGAATCTGACATCCTCTTCTGACCTCCAAAGGCAATGTGCGTATGACATGGGTGCATTTACATACATGCAGGCGATATATTCATACACGTAAAAAATAAAATAATAAATAAAAAACATTTTAAGCATTTATTTTTGTTTTAGGTGTATGAATGTATTGCCTGCATGTATATAAGTGCACCCATGTTGTGAAATGCTCTCAGAGGTCAAAAGAGAGCATCCGATCCCTTGCAACTGAACTTATGGATGGTTGTTAGCCTCCATGTGTGAGCTGGGATTCAAACCAGGTCCTCTGCAAGAGCAGCCAGCGCTCTTGATCACTGAGTCATCTCTCCATGCCAGGAAAGCATTTTTCAAAGGCCACTACTGTGTGGCCCCCATGACGTGTGGGGTACAAGGGCTCCTTGTACTCGGACTCAGAGAGCAGGATGATGGCTGACAGGGCCTGGGAAGACGGTAGATATGGAGCTACTATTTAATGGCCAGAGAATTTTTGATTTTCAAGATGAGAAAAACTGGTTGCACAACAATATGAATGTATTTAGAAGAACTAAACTGTATGTTTAACAGTGGTCAGAACAGAGAACACTGTGTGTGGTTTACCACCACTGTTAAAAATTTTTAAATCTCAAAGCATAGATTATATCACAGCAAGTTTTACATAATGGTTGTTAATGCTATTTAAACTATCCCAGGCAAAAGAAAAAGTTGGAAATCTTCCTGGTTTGTTTTATGAGCTAGCATTCTCTTAATTCCCTAACCTTATAAAGATTGATTTTTAAGAGAAAGAAAAAAATCATGGAACAGCTAGATAGGAGTATAAAATCTGAAATAAGATATTAACCAACTGGAGATGGGGAAAGCACCACATAACAGCTCACTATAAAAAAGAAAGTTTGTTTTAACACCGCAAACCTGATTTAGCATCAGAAAAATCTGCCTGGATGAATACCATCAACAAATAAAGGGACGAAATATAGTAGGAACAGGTGTCAAAAAATCACGTCAGGAATGCTGGTACACACCTGCACTTCCAGCGCAGGGAGATGGAGGCAGGAAAATCAAGTTCAAGACCAACCTTGACTACATAGCCAGTGTGAAGCTAGCCTGGACTACATTAGACCCTGACTCAAAATAACAAAAATCAAAAGTGGAGAGTCACAGTATCTTGCTAATAAAACATTCAGCAATACTGAGATTGAAGAAAATTACTTCATTTTGCAATACCATGGCTCAAATCCAGGAACTCACACAAACGAGGCAAGTGCTCTACCACTGAGCTGCATCCCAGCCCCCTTACCATCAGTTAATCAACGTTTTATGGAGACTAGAATTCAGTAAGACAGGAAAAAGGATGAATCAAAATACATAACTGATCTTACAAAGCCAAAAACCTGCTTACTTACAAGTTATGTCATTATAGATCAAGAAAGGCCAGTAAAATTTCATTTAAAAGCCACTATAGGATGGGACTGGAGAGATGGCTCAAAGGTTAAAAACACTGACTGCTCTGCCAGAAGACCTCTGCTCAGTTTTCAGCACCCATATGGCAGTTAACAAGTGGCCATGGCTCCAGTTCTAGGAGATACAGCACCCTTTTTTGGCCTCTGTGGACAGTGCATGCATGGGTGCACTTACATATATGCAGGCAAAACACTCATGTACATAAAATAAAAATAAATAAAACAAAAAATTTAAGCTACTATAATTTGTTTGATAATTGAGACAGCAGCCAAATACATAAGCAAACAGTAATCTGTAGGGTTTGCCTCCAGATGCAATCATATATTAGAAAAAGAAATGATGAAACAGATCATTTTGTGACAAAGCTCTCAAACATCTCAGAATAGTTTAAAAAAGTCTTCTTAGGAGAATCTCAAGATTAAATTGAAGACACATGACAAAGTCTGAGCATACAGAATGTCACATTTCAGAAACTATGAGAAGTAATCCTTTCTAAATTTATATATAGATTTAATGCAATTTTCATTAGAATTTCAAATTTAAAAATTTTAGACCTTAAAATTAAGTTTCAGTTCATTTGTCTCCGTGTAGTACAGGTACATGTTTCTGTGAGTATGTGAACTTGTGTGTGTGTGCCTGTGAATATGTCAGGGGCTGCATCACAGGTCTTCTTCAATAGTTCTCCACCTTATTTTCTAAGACAGGTTCTCTTCTTGAACCTGAAGCACATCCATATGGCAAACTGACTAGCCAGTGAGCTCCAGGGATGCCCTTGTCTTTGCCTCTCCAGCTCTGGGATTACAGTTAGACACCACCACACTCAGCTTTTTATATGAATGCTGGGGATCTGAACTCAGGTCCTCATGCTTGTATGGTAAATATTTTACCTGCTCAGCCATCCTCCCAACCCCATTTTGTAGTACACTTGAAAAATAAATATCTGAGGTTATGAACACATATCCAAGGAAGGTATGTAGAAAGGATAACTAACTTGCTATGAAACTACCATAATCTAATGTTGTTATGGTATAGTTCATGAAGAGAAAAATAGAGCAGAAAACCAGAGAGCCAATTTCTGGATCTAGGTATAGAAAGGAATTTGAAATGTGACAAAACATTCATTTCAATTCACCAGACAGAACAAATGAATCCATGGTATTGTTTTCTGCAAAGACTTCTCCAAGGAAGACATACACAAAATCAGTAAGTACTGAAAAGACAGCCTCGTCAATCATCAGAGAAATGCTTGGAAAATCACAGTGACATGCCACCTCATACCTGCTTGGAAGCCTGGATTTAAAAAAATCTCAGATAGTAACAAATGTTGGCAAGGATCTGAAGGAATCAGAGCCTTCTCACACTGCTGGTGGGAACAGAAGATGCTCCAGCCCTTATGGAAAACAGCCTGCAGTTCTTCAAAAAGCATTAAACACAGAGTCACTATCTGACCAGAAACTCCGCTCCATGGTATATATCCAGGACTGAAACTGTATGTCTGTGAAAAAAAAATCTAACAATTAAAAATGAATATTATTTGGTCATATAAAGGAATGCCTGATTGAGTTGACACAGGTCTTGTGCTTCACGTCATGGGTGGCCTGAAAGCCTCTGTTTCCCTATGTTCATGGACCAACCCTGGCTCCTAGAATCTTTCAGCCCCCTCTTTTGAAATGATCCCTGAGCGGTGAGACTTAGTATGTATGGCAGAGTCCATGAGGCCTGCTGGGGGGTGGGGTGGAGGCATGAATGGGGGAGGGGATCTAAATTTGATTAAGAACTGTTGCATGAGATGTATAAAAGCTCAATAAAAATATTTTTTAAAATTTTAAAAAGGAATGCCATAAAACAGAAAACAGGATTCCAAGTGAAAAAAATGCAGTCAAGAAAACCACACGTGTAATTACATTTAAATAAAATGCCCAGAACTTTCAAGACTGAAAGAAAGAAGGCAGATTTGTGTTTGTCAGGGACTAAGGGCAGCAGTAGAATAATAACAAAAGAAGCAGCATTTCCTGTTGAGAACGACAGAAATACCTTAAAGTTGACTCAGGATTCACAGCCCTGTGAGTATACAGAGATGCACTGACTGTGCCCTTTTAGACAGGTGCATCGTAAGAAATGTGAATGACATCTCAAAAAAGTTGTCCCCCCAAAAGTTGCTGAGGGTCTGGAGAGATGGCTCAGTGGTTAGGAGCACTGGCTGCTCTTGCAGAGAACTTGGGTTCAGTTCCTAGTAGCCACATGATGGCTAACAATTTTCTGTAACTCCAGTTCTAGGGGATCCGACACCCTCTTCTGGCTTCCTCGGTCACTGCATGACACGGGGGGAACTTATATACATATAAGCAAAACACTTATACATATAATATAAAAATAACTAACTAAATGAAATTTCAGAAAATGGTGTTGATAATTGGCTGTTTTTTTCCTTCTTCTTTAAGATCAGGTCTCTTGCAGCCCAGGCTGGCCGTGGTACTCATTACTTCAGCCAAGGATGATCTTGAATTCCTAATCCTTCTCCTACCTCCATTTCTGAAGTATGCACCACCATGCCCAGTTCCAACCATCTTTAAAAACATGCAATACCTATTCCTTAAAATATAAAAAATATGTTTCTAGGTACTTTAATAAGAATGAAATATGAAAATTTTAGAAGAAAAATTTGATGGGCTTGAAAAATAATTTTCTGAGAATAAAAAAAGAAAAGAAAGATACACGGTTTCGTTATGTTTACTTTTTGAGATAGTATTTCTATATAGCCAAGGCTGGTCTTGAACCCTTAATGCCTTAGCCTCCTGTTTTCTGGAATTAAAGGCATGGGCATATGCCACCACAGTTTGTGCCCATCATTTTAAGACTTGGATGACAAATGATTACATATACAAAAGTAAACCAAAAAAACTTCTGAGAAAATATTTGTACAATTTGTGGGAATAAAAGGGAAACATTGAGTTTCTGCAAACTGGAGAGAGAGAGAGAGAGAGAGAGACCAAAGTTGAACAAGGCAGGAATGAGCAACTCACAACAGGAAATGTCAATGGTCAATACAATATTTGTTGGGGAATGCAAATGGAAACAAAAAGGTTCTCATTATTTGAATTAATTTTCAAAGAACACTGTAAAAGAGTAAAAATGTTCATGTTTACTAAAATTTTGAGAAAATGGATATTCTCATTTGTTACTGAACAGGTCATTTGGCATGATGTTACAATGTATGAACAAATCTGCTTGGATCAGGTGGTACGCTCCTGTAGCACCAGCACCTGGGACATAAAGACAGGGAAATCAGGAACTCAAGGTCATCCTTGGCTTACATAGGGAGTTTAGATTAGCCAGGGCTACATATCAAGTTCTAGGTCAGCCAGGGCTACATAGAGAGACCCTGTTTCAAAAAGCCCACAAAAATAATAGTAAAAAAAAAAAAACCCCACAAGAAAACCAACAAACAACAAAACAATCCCCCCACCCCCTGCCAAACTGAATGTGTTGTCCTCTGACCTGCTGCAGAGTATCATGTACCACTGAAAATTGAGTTCCAGCCACAGCTACTGACTTAGAAGGCTTACTTGTGATGTAGTTCTGTGAGCAATGTAGCTTACAGAGTAGGGTGTAATATGCCATTGAAAAGAAATCTTTCCTCTGTTGACCGGACACGAGAGATGGTAGAAAAGGCCTCCCCTGGCTGAACTGTCAAAAGAGGAGGCCTTAACACAAAGGAAGGAAATACAGCGGAGAAAGGGTAAGCGCCACTTTTAGAATCTTCTCATTCTTCGTAATGAGTAAGGGATTGATTGATTGATTGATTGATTTACTTACTTATTTTCGATCTTTTTTGAGACAGGGACTCCCTGTAGTCCCAGCTAACCTTGAACTCACTATATAGACCAGGCTGGCCTTGAATTTACAGAGATCCACCTGGCTCTGTCTTCCGGGTGCTGGGGTTAAAGGCATGCGCCACCATGCCTGAAGGTGATGAAAGGATTTATAATCTTGAAAATTTAGGAACAAATTGGGGGATATTTGTTTTTCTTTGGAGACAGGGTGTCATGTAGCCTAAGCTGGCCTTGAACTCACTACATAGGCAAGGATGTCCTTAAATTTCTCTTGCCTCTACCCTGAGTGCTGGGATTACTTTCGCCCCCTCTCTTTATGAGGTGCTGAGGACTGAACCCAGAGCTTGGTACATGCTAGGCAAGTGTTCCGTCAGCTGAGCTATATCCTCAACCTCTCGGAAATCTTTTTTTGACACTCCTAATCCCGGCCAGTGCTACCACCCTCATCCCACAGACTGTGAGCTCTTGCACCTGGCTGTAAGAGCTGTTTATTGGAATCTTCACATACCCTGAACCTCAGTGCTAGAGCTCATACACACACAGCCAGGAGATATTTTAAAAACACAAATCGAATTTTACCAACGAACTGTCAAATCTGTAACGGCTTCGTGTGCCCCCTGGAGTAAGCCCCCACCCTCTGCAGGTTCCACTTAGAGCTGTGGGAGCAGATTTCTGACATGTTCCCACCAACACCCCCTCCTAGCTTTCATGATGCAACTTATTGTCCTTGCTGGTTGCCTGAGGTACCTCGCGGTTCCATGCTTGCAGAAGTCCTGTTTCCCCTGCCTGGAACGTCCTTCCTCCTCTCATCATTTGGACCACCTCCTGCTCACCTCTGAGGTCTGGGATTTAATGTCAGGGTGGCCTGTCTCTGCAAGACTAGGCGAGGTCTCCCTGTTACAGCCTGGCTCAGCCTTTCCTCTACAGTGCTTATCACAATGATCTAGTTAATTACATAGTTATTTGTATAATTATTTGTGTGACAGGGATAAAAGGAAAACTATTAAGCTAGAAGTATTCGCACCATCTCTTTCAGCCCCCTGACTTGGGAGAGCAATGGGTCAGACAAGGTCTCTGAGGTTCAACCCAGCTCAGAGATTCTGAACTTGACCTTGCTCTCCATTCATTGCCACCTCTGACCCCCACTTATTTCTCTCCATTCTTTGGTCTATCTAGCCAACTAGCTTGTTCTGAGAATTGATTATGACAAAGTCTCTAAGTTGCTGGGAAGCTTATGGGCTTCTCAAAAGCCAACTTGAGCTCCAGCTTCTAAATAGTTGCATTTTGTGGCTCCCATCCTTCAGAGCCTCTCTCCAAAGGTCACCAGAACACCCATAGTCACCTCTGAGAGTCCACATATCCAACAATAGAGCCCCAATAAGAGTTGAAACTTCAGAAACTTGCCCCCAAGCCCCATCTTGCACAAGGGGTCACCTACTCCCATTTCTGCCCTCGTTATCACCTGTCCACTGAGGACTGGAGTCCTCCGGCGATCCTGGGTTGGGTCTGAGAGGCCAGTTGTTGCCAAATATTCCAGAGGTTGGTGCTGGTCCACGAGCTTCATGGACTCCCAGTGACTGGTCCATGGAGCTGAGCACCCTGTGACTCACTCTCAGAGAACAGACAGTTTCCGGGCAAGCTCATCAGAGTTAACACACCCACACACAGGTGGTCCCCTCCGAGCTACAGCCGCATGTCCCAACAGCACGCGCATCTCAGAAACAGTCATCCCCAAAGCTGCAGGCAGGGGTTGTGGTATGTGGAGCCAGCAGGCTCTGGTCTACTCCCAACCCTCTCGCTCCCCCAGTCTCTAGTAGGGTTTTTCTGTCCCATCTCTGACCTGTGATCCAAGAGGTCAAAGAGGTTCCTCCTCACCTAATGTCCAAGCTCTCTGAAAGACCCTGCAAGCTCCCAAGAGATACAAATTTCGGAAGAGCCATCATCATCCCGAAAGCTTACAAGTCTCTGCAGCTGGTGCTATCCTGGCTTACCTAAGGCCCTCCAAGTCAAACTTTGAGCCCCTGTATTTGGGCTACCTTGTGAGTCATAGGGATATCTGCCCTATCAGTACTGGAAGTCACATTCAGCCACCACTCAGAGTGCCCTGACTGAGCAGACTGAGCAACTCACAGCCTGGAGACACCCTGTCAATTCAGCGTTACAGTTAGCAAGTGCAGCCCGTGGGCATGCATATTGGTGATGATGGCTAATGCCTAGATATGTAGACCAAGCTGGCCTTGATCTCACAGAGATCTGCCTGCCTCCGCCTCCCTGCAACCTCCTCAGGGCTAGGATCAAAGGCTTATGCCAGCACAAGAAGTTCCCTTTCTTTCCTTG